>ML799365.1:359112-383611 GCA_009831015.1 Picea engelmannii | reverse complement strand
TATATATATATATATATATATATATATATATATATATATTAAAAGATAAAATTTTACCACTAGCATAATTTAGACCTAGACCTTAAATTTTCATGTTGGGTGACATTTTATTAGGGAAATTGTTTTAAAACTTCTTATCATGTTATTCGTCCTAAGGCCATCTAGGTTTAATCATTTATAATTAACAACATGACATGCCCTTCAGGATGCACTAGGTGCTCCAAGGGTGCCACTCACCTCATTTGTTCCCTTGCGCAATGTGCCCTTCAAGACACACCACATGCTCCAATGGTGCCACTCACCACTTTCCATTTTTCTTGCGCAACGTGCCCTTCAGGATGCACCACATGCTCCAAGGGTGCCAGTTGCAACTTGACTGACTTGGTAGACATAAAAAAACCCTGGAATCAATACTTCGCCAAGTGAACTTGTGGGAGACTAAGGGCCTCTAAGGAATTGTAACGATCCTCCTCGTTACGCCGACAAACCTCTTATAACAAGTGCAATTTTTTTTTGTGTGTGTGGGCATGCGTACAAAGGTAACAAGACATTATACTCTGTGTCACCACATCACAATGAATCATGATGCATGCAACTTCTATAACAACCTAAATATCTAAGACACACATCAACATCTTCCGGCAATGAACAACAATCAACCGACAATATAATAAGACTCACTACCCATCCATCCTACCCTGCAATGGTTAGGACCTCCAATACACATAAGCAACGCTCAAGCCTAGGTTCCCATCGATTTTAACCATTTAAGGTCTCAGGGTTGACGACTGTTATGAGGAACGTGGAGGTGTCTACATCCCGCCCGACACAAGCAGACCAAGCATTAAAATGATTACAACCAAGTGCAACGAAAATTAAATTAACAACCACATCCTCTATGAAGGCACAAGTCGGAAGGAATCGGACAACGACCAACCATTGTTAAAACAAGTCATTATTTACGACTCAAATGGGTATTAATTACAAACCCACTACTCCATTTAACTTCCATTAATCGACGTGTTACCCAATTCCCCCTTAAAATAATGTAAATTAAATTAATTGTTATTCCCCATTTACTAACTCATAACAACTGATTGTACTTAGTTCAATGACATTACATTCATATGTTAACAATTCAACAAAATCTCAACCACATTACCATAAAATAATAACCACATTACACTAATATTAAAATAACTCCGCAAATAAATTAACAATCTCACTACATCTTATATGTTACCTATACCATAAAATCACAATAACAATACCATAACAACATCACATATTTTATTATGATAACCTTGCAATAAATTATCAATCACATTACTTCTTGTATCCTGCCAATACAATAAAATTTCGATGACTTACCATAACCACACCACCTTCTATATTAATAACCTTGCAAATAAAATATCAATCACCAATCACATTAATAGTACCAATATGAAGAGACATTGGACTTTTACCCAATTTAAAACAAATTCGTTGTCCTTCCAAATCAATCCTTACCAAGTTGTTAAAAGGGGATACGTAATATCCTTTACTTATTTATTTGGGGCTAGGGCACCTGGTCTTATGCAGTTAATGAATCAATAACATTAATTACTATACTAAACATTTTCAACGTTTTATTTATTATTATTTACTTTTACAACATTTTATTCAAGGAAATTTCTATTAATCAAAGTTAGACTAAAGAGGCATAGTTGAGAATCTACACATAAGCACAAATATACCAAGAGCATCTTCTCTAAGCAATGATTTATTATTAATCAAAAACACCTACTAATCTCAACAGTTAACTACAAAATGTGGATGTTAACATCATAAAGATTTACTCATCCACCAAAAATTTACTCTGGTAATAAAATCTTTAGGTAAAGGGGTGCAAATTGTCATCTCTTTAATTGATGCATAGTCTTAGAAATTAGGTTACAACTGCACAAGTTTTGATAACAAAAAAAAGAAAAGGAAATAACTAGCTTGTTATTCAACTACAATCAAGAGGCTAGCCTAAAATTTTGAGAGCACTATCAACTAACACAACCAAGGATATATGTGGTGTCTAGGGAACAAAGACATCAATGAAGTAAGGCAACGGTTGAACAAACTTTAAGGTCAGTTATAACATGCAAATTTCTGAGATTACCACAGAACCGTCAGTAGGATTAATGCGCTCATAACTCTGCCATGCATACTATCGTTAAGGTAAGGCCGATCTACATAGTCTCAGGTCAATAAATTATGTCGAGACTTAACGGTTTTCTGCCAAGACTCTAAATAGGATAAAAAAATTCGCCGACACCATCTACTCACATTCAACTTGCGACCACACTCCTTACGCATGTTAAATTTGGTAGTTACAGTAATGAATGGGACGCAGTCCTATCGTGAGAAATCGAACATAAGAAATCAAAACCAATCAAACAACAACTCAACACCGAATGCACATATGGGTGAAGTCAGATTTAGAATTCGTTTTGCAGGAACTCCAGCAGAGTCGTTGAGGATCAAACACTGCAGAATTGCCAGAAAATTTTAATCTCTGGCATACCAAAGAAAAAGAATGCCATTTTCTTCATAAAATACAAATGGACATTGATATATGAAGCGTAGAATCACCATTGAATAATAATGTATAAAAATTTGCCAGTTGGAAAATAAAAATACAATTTGTCATTTAAAGCATAAAATCACATGACAGACCCAAAATATAAAATCGTTTGCAATATATAAAATGTAAATTCACCGTTTGAAATAGGAAATATAAAATCTCCATTGAAACATAATATCATTGACATTCCTAAGCATAAAATCTCCATTTGCAAAATCTATCAACCGATGTAAGAGTTAGCTTATCATAATGCAATAGCTATCAGGGTTTCGCTATAAAATTTGTTTTCATAAAGGAAACCATAGCTATCGCACATCATTACATACCATAGGATATCTACACAATCAACATTTGAACTAAGAATCACATCGCATCCATGCATATACGGCTACGGATTATAACTATTACAACAATCGTCAACGGCTTGTAAAACTACACATCCTATAACTTAAATGCGGATATACAACCTCCAGGAATATATAACCACAATGAGTAATGCAGAAGCTTAAGGTTTCAACCAAAGAATAGTACAACCCCAACTAGAACACTGACCAAAAATTTTAGGAAATCAACGAAAGGGAAAAGCTTAAGACAAAGTTCAACCATTATTACTGTGCAGAGACAAATTGCAGAGAAAAACTTATCCGGCGATCAAAAACGCACAACAAGGAACTTCACCATCAATACAGTTCAAGATTATCAATGCACCAAGGATCAAGACAAACCATTTTTCCAAGGGCAACAACAGAGGTAGACATTTAATGATGTAGATACAATAGATGGAGTATAGATTATTTTCGATCGATTACCGAATTTCAACAGCTGAGTCAACGTTTTGACAACAATAAAATTGTAATTTCTGAAGTAAATAAATATGCATTCTACTATACCAAATAAAGATCATACCGTTGCCTTATCGCGTACCTCGAATGAATCTTGCGCGCTCTGTGCCACTCTCGCTCACCGACCGTCGAGACCTCACCAGTACCTCCCAGCGAAGGCTAGGGGTACTCTACTTCTCCATTAGCCCCACAAGCCACAAAGGGGCCACACACTATCCAGATACTATGTCTAGCTCCCATCTCACCTCACAAGGCCGAGCTACCACTCCTATCCAAGCTGGGAAAACCCAACTCCCCACAAGTAATCAATCAAGTCAATAATCCGGCACCGTAACATTACACTAACAGTCGATCCCCCCTCATTCTCCTCTCTCTCTTTTATATAATTTTAGAACTTCCATTCTTTCCCTAATCTCATTAAATATTAATTTTTAATAAAAATATTTCAAAAATCTCCTTCGTACAAGTGGCATCCATCCCTCACTTTCCTCCAATAAATATTTTCTTTAAATTAATAATTGTTTCATTTCCCTCCCCCACCCAAAGTTGCTCCTAAATTTACTCCTAGGTGTTCCTAGATTCCCTTACAGGTTTAAAAACTTTCCCTAAAATGAAGTTTCTAATTTAGTTCCATTTAGAAGGTTCTTAATTGGAGATTCTTTACTATGTTGACCTCGCTTTTTACCATAAGTTCCCCTCTTTCCCTTATTATGTTTCCTCCATTCCTTAGTTTCCTAATTTTTATTATTCCCTTCTTTCCCCTTTTTATTAGAGCCAAACTGGCAGTTGCGTTGCTTACTCTTTTCCTTTTATTATTAATTTAATATCTTTTTACACTTTCACAAGTTAAATAATTGATTTCTTCTTTACCTTTGATATCCACAGATTTTAATTAAGTTCTTACTCTCTTCATTTTACCCAAAAATTTATGAAGTCCACAACTATTACTTAAGTGGTTTTTAGTTTAAAATTTATTATTTTTTTTTTATAAGGTATTTTTCTTAAGGGTAGACAAAATTTTACCCCTAGAGAAGTTTTAGACTTAGGACTTAGATTCTGAACTAGGCGACATTTTAATTACGGAAGTTGTTTTAAAATTTCTTAAAGAGATATTAGTCTTAGGGCCATCTAGGTTCGTTCCTTTAACATCATCAACGCGATGTGCCCTTCAGGACACACTAAGTGCTCCAAGGGTTCCACTCGCCTCTAGTGTTTCTTTTGCACGACGTGCCCTTCAGGACGCACCACGTGTTCCAAGGGTGCCACTCGCCTCTTGTGTTTATTTTGTGCTATGTGCCCTTCAGGAAGCACCATGTGCTCCAAGGGTGCCACTCGCTTCTTGACTAATTGGTATACATCAATAACCCCTGGAGTCAACACTCTGCCAGGTGAACTTGTGGGAGACTAAGGGCCTCTAAGGAATAAGGCCCCTGCCTTATTGCGCGGCCCTTAGAATCATCGCGAGTGATTGTCACAGTCTTCCCTCATAGCATCTTGGGTCCTCTCAAACTAGGTAATCGTTAACCTAGAGCTCGAGCCACGACGAGAGTGATAGTAGGCTGTGGCAGGGATGTTGTCCACACCTCTCCCTCAACCTCTCTGGTAGTCGTGTGTGGCCCCTTTACTCCATATGTGAGTCTGGTCAGCAAGCTATTGTCAGCTTGCATCATCAACAATCATGTCAAAACATGTCCACATCATATCGTCAAATCATATGTAATGTCACAGTAAATAAATCAACCCAAATATCACACTCCCTGAATCTACCTGCAGTCCAAGGGGTTCCATCGATGCCTCTGTATCCTCAAGGTCCAAAACCCTGCACACTCAGTAAAACTGAGTTAATAGAACCTACCTATGTTAATGTAGAAAAACATCATGTCATCTATCATAACGCATCATAATCAAGGACAAATGTTTTAATATCATAATAGTCTGGATCACTTGCAAGCAAGTGTCCTCAAAGAATAAGTTTTCTCAGTGCGCTAGAGCACGATGTTACATACACCCCCTCTTGGTCTAAACTTCATCCCGAAGTTTCTCAGTATAAATTCCAAAATAAGTGTATCATAGTATCATATCTATCTATAAAAAAAAAATGGAAACTATTGGCGCATATCATATGTGTCCTCCTAGGTCGTCGAGTGCGGACTATAATTGTCCCTCTGGACCTTGACCTAATCTACCATTCGACATTGTGACTGTCGAACACGATGATATAAGATGTAGACCGGATCATCCATGAGTGCTCCCTCATCTGATACCTGCAAGGAACTCAGGTCAATCACATGTGTAGGATCACTAATATAACGTCTCAAAATAGATACATGAAAAACATCATGCATATGCCTCAAAGAATCAGGCAAGGCTGGTCAATAGGCCACGGGCCCCTTTCTCTCCACAATCTTGAAAGGTCCCACGAACCTAGGAGAGTGTTTATCTCCCTTCACAAAATTAATCAAACTCTTATGCAGTTTAACCCACAAGAAGACTCGATCGTTGACCTCATAACTACGGTCAACTCGGTGCACATTGGCATAACTCTTATGTCGATCTTACGCTTCTTTAATCCTTTGTCTTATGGTTTGCAGTTGTTCTTCCATTTCTTGGATCGCTTCTGGTCCCACCAGGACCCTATCCTCAAGCTGATCCCAACTCAAGGGCATCCGACATGATCGCCCGTAAAGAAACTTGAAAGGCGCCATCTTAATGGTGCTTTGGTAACTGTTGTTGTAAGTGAACTCTACTAGTGGAAAGAATTCCTCCCAACACTTTTGTTGGTCCATCACATACATGCGCAACATGTCTTCCAAGGTTTGGTTCATTCGTTCGGTCTACCCGTTAGTCTCTGAGTGATATGCAGTACTAAATTTAGGTTGGGTTCCCAAGGCCTCTTGGAAACTTGTCCAAAATCGTCTAGCAAACATCGATCCTCGATTGGATATAATCTTATTAGGCATGCCATGCAGCCTCACAATCTCACTGATGAAACCTCTAGCTATGTCAGGTGCCTGATACGCCGTATGCATAGGATTAAAGTGAACACTCTTCGTTAGAGTGTCTACTACTACGAAAATCCATTCATGTCTTCTTGTCATCAGTGGCAATCCAAAAATTAAATCCATCGAAATAACCTCCCATTTTGATTTTGGGATGGCATGTGGTTGAAGTAATCATGTTGGTTGTCTATGTCCAACCTTTACCTGCTGACACTCTAG
This sequence comes from Picea engelmannii, assembly GCA_009831015.1. Taxonomy (NCBI): domain Eukaryota; kingdom Viridiplantae; phylum Streptophyta; class Pinopsida; order Pinales; family Pinaceae; genus Picea; species Picea engelmannii. Next base: position 376,934 of record ML799365.1, on the reverse strand, counting down.
ACATCTGGCCACATAGTTGACTATGTCAGCCTTCATTCCTGTCCAAAAAAATAAGGGTTTAAGGTCTGCCCTCATCTTCGTGACCACCGGATGAGCCATGTAAACTGCTCTATGCACCTCACTCAGGATCAACATCCTAAACTCGTCATTTGGCGGTATGTAAATTCGACTTTTAAACCTCAATAAACCATCGCTATCAAATGAAAATCCCTCATATCGTGGTACCATCATTGTGTTTTGTTCAATAAAACCCTCGACCTCTTTGTACCAGTCATCATCATGCTATAAAGTGAGATTATTCTTAGGTAGATTTGTCTGAAGACACAACACCAAAAAGATGTGTGGTCTCCGACTCAAAGCATCCACCACTCAGTTCACTGTTCCCTTTATGTAAGTAATCTCAAAGTCGTACTCACTAAGAAATTCTGACCAATGCCATTGTCATGCGTTCAGGTCACTTTGCGTAAAAATGTGTTGTAGTCCACAATGATCAGTCTTTAGTTCAAATTTTCATCCAACAAGGTAGTGTCTCCAAACCTTCAAGGCATATATGATGGCTAATAACTCCAAATCGTGTGTCACGTAGTTCTCCTCATGCCTTCTTAGCTTCCTTGAAATTTCAGCAATAACTCGTTCGTCTTGCATCAAGACTCCACCTAAACATTCCTTGGATGCATCTGTGCATACCAGGAAGTCTACATCCATGTCAGGGACCTTAAGTATTGGCCCTGTCATTAACATCTCCTTAAGCCTCCGAAATGCTTCCGCGCATTTCTCGATCCAAACAAACTTCTTGTTTTTCTTCTGCAATTCTGTGATCGGATTTTCTATCTTCGAAAATCCCTTGACAAACCATCGATAGTATCCTGCTAAACCCATAAATCTATGCACTTCCATGACATTCGTCAGTGCAGGCCATTCCATAATAGCCTCAACCTTTGTTGGATCCACAGTGATGCCTTCGCCGGAGATGACATTCCCTAAGTAGTGAATCTTCGAATGATAAAATGAGCATTTGGACAATTTCCTATATAGTTTGTGCTCTCGCATATACTGTAGTACCAACCACAAGTTCTCATCGTGCTCCTCTGTCGTACAAGAGTAAATCAAAATATCGTCAATGAACACTTGGACGAACTTGTCCAAGTACTCATGGAACACCCCATTCATCAAACTCATAAATACTCCTAGGGTGTTTGTCAGTCCAAATGGTAAAACAATAAACTCATAATGTCCAAACCTCGTCTTAAAAGCGGTCTTAGGGACGTCATCTTCCTTGATCCGTAACTGGTGATACCCTGATTGAAAATTGATCTTGGAGAACACCGTCACACCCTTCATTTGATCGAATAGATCATCAATTCTCATCAACGGATACTGATTTTTGATCGTGGCCTTGTTCAGTTGACGTAGTCAATGCAAATCCTCCATGATATGTCCTTATTTCATATGAAAATAACCAGTGCACCCCACGGTGACACACTAGGACGTATCAGTTCGAGGTCCAGCAACTCCTTCAGTTGCATTTTAAACTCTTGTAACTCTGGGGTTGACATCCGATAAGGCGTTCTTGCTATCAGTTCAGTCCCCAGTTTTAGGTCTATGGTAAACTCCAATTCCCTCTCAGGCAGCATCCTAAGTAACTCCTCTGGAAACATGTCCGCAAACTCTCTCACCATCGGAAGGTGTTCTAGACCTTCTGCTACTCCCTTCTCATTTAATGTAAGGATTGCATAAAGCTTGCACCCCTTGCACATACTCTTCCGTAGTTGTAAGGAAGAAATGAACCTTAGGGAAACTCCCTGGTTCCGGCCTACAATCACACATCTTTGTCCCTCATCATCGACCAAGCTCAACCGTTTTGTCTTACAATTGAGTATCGCCTCATGCGACTCCAACCAATCCATACCAATCACGACATCATAAGATCCTAGGATTGTGATGTATAGGTTGGCCCTTGTGACAAACTCTCCTAGGTTAAGGATATAGTCCATAACCTTTCCTCCAACCTTCTGTTTGGCTCTCAAGGCCATCTCCACAAAGCTAAACTCATCTTGTTTGATTGCCTTTACCTTAATCCTTTTTAGCGTTGCACCAGAAATGAAACTCTTGGTAGCACCGTGATCTATCAAAATACTAAGGGTCTAGTCAGCGACGGTACCTGTCGTCTCGAGAACAGTCGACTGGTGCTCTTCCTGGTGGTTATTCACCATTGCATGAATCTGATGGTCCTTTCCCATATCTCCCACTATAGTGGGTCCGGCTGATCCAGACGCTCTGGTCCTCTCCACAGGATAGTCGCGTTGGTAGTGTGGTTCCCCACACATCCAACACCCCTTCTTCAGCCCAGTAATCCTGGTACCTGAAGTAGAATATGATGGCCCACCAGCCTAGAACCCTATTCTGTTCTTTTGAACAAGCCTAAACTGCTGCTGCTGCGGGTGACGTTGTTTTTGATGCAGTGGTCCCCGATAAGGGGTCCACTACTGAGGCGACGATTGTCGAGGTATGGTGAAAGTGGATCCCCTCTGGAAGCCACAATATCCTGTTGTATGTCTCGCTGGTGTCTCATGCTACTATGTTCTAGATGGAACTTGCCCTGCTAGTCTCACTGGAGTCCTAGTCTGACCCCCACTGATAAGCTCCTCCTGGATGGCATCATGCAAGGTTTGAGGCATCAAAATCCTAACCTTTGCATGTAGGTTGTTGTTAAGGCCGAACGCGAACCTGTTGACCTTTAGTTTCTCGATGTTAAGGTGAGGAGCATACCGGAGCAGCTCCATAAAATGTGCCTCGTACTCGGGCACCGTACGAACTCCCTGTCATAAGGCGTTGAACTCATTGAGCTGACGCTCAATGAATTCCTCTGAAAGGTATCTCTCTTAGAACTGTTCCTCGAATAGTTCCCATGACATGTCTTCAACGGCCATGTTCAGCTGTGGTAGGAGCATCTTCCACCATAGAAGAGCACTCCCCTTCAGTTGAAATACCGCCATGCGGACCTTCATGTTGGAGGTATAATCACGAAGTGTGAAGCACATCGCCATGTTCTCCAACCATGCCTCGGTGGCTGCACCGTCCAAGGCACCAAATAACTTGGGAAATTTGACCTTCTCGAGTTCATAGTGAATGCTACCAATAATGGCCAATGTGCGTGGTGAAACCTCAGCAGGTGTCGGCATCCTGGCCTCATGTCTGTCCAAACGGCTGATTAGTGCCTTGGACATGCACTGAAAAAATCTCATCATCTTGACAACATCGTCAACTGCTATCTGCTCCTGCCCGAGAACCTGTTCGTCTCCCTTCGGGTTAGATCCCTCAATTGTGGATGGTACTGGAGGCATCACACCTCCTCCCATAGCACCCCGTCGTCTGCCTTCGTGGTGTCCTCTAACCATGACTACCTACATGCACAAAAGTCAACTCAATTAGAAATAGTATAATCGAACCATAACAACGAAAGTCGTAGCAATCCCAAGTCATGGGTTGAACCCGCTCTAATACCATATGTAACGATCCTCCTCTTTACACCGATAAACCTCTTATAACAAGTGCAATTTTTTTTTTGTGTGTGTGGGCATGTGAACAAAGGTAACAAGAAATTATACTCTGCGCTGCCACATGATGACGAATCATGACGCATGCAACTGCTATAATAACCTAAAGATCTAAGACGCACATCAACATCTGCCAGCAATGAACAACAATCAACCGATAAAATAATAAGACTGACTAGCCATCCGTCCTACCCTGCAATGGTTAGGACCTCCAAGACACATAAGCAATGCTCAAGCCCAGGTTCTTATCGATTTTAACCATTTAAGGTCTTAGCGCTGGCGATTGTTCTAAGGAACATGGAGGTGTCTACATCCTGCCCGACACAAGCTGACCAAGCATTAAAATGATTACAACCAAGTGCAACGAAAATTAAATGAACAACCACATCCTCTATGAAGGCGCAAGTCGGAAGGACTCCGACAATGACCAACCATTGTTAAGACAAGGCATTATCTATGACTCAAATGGGTATTAATTACAAACCCACTACTCCATTTAACTTCCATTAATTGACGTGTTACCCAATTCCCCCTTAAAATAACGTAAATTCAATTAATTTCTATTCCCCATTTACTAACTCATAACAGCTGATTGTACTTAGTTCAATGACATTACATTTATATGCTAACAATTCAACAAAATCTCAACCACATTACCATAAAATAATAACCACATTACACTACTATTAAAATAACTACGCAAATAAATTAACAATATCACTACATCTTATATGTTACCTATACCATAAAATTACAATAACAATACCATAGCAACATCACATATATTATTATGATAACCTTGCAATAAATTATCAATCACATTACTTCTTGTATGCTACCAATACAATAAAATTTCCATGACTTACCATAACCACACCACCTTCTATATTAATAACCTTGCAAATAAAATATCAATCACCAATCACATTAATAGTACCAATATGAARAGACATTGGACCTTTACCCAATTTAAAACAAATTCGTTGTCCTTCCAAATCAATCCTTACCAAGTTGTTAAAAGGGGTTAYGTAATATCCTTTACTTATTTATTTGGGGCTAGGCCACCTGGTCTTATGCAGTTAATGAATCGATAAMATTAATTACTATACTAAACATTTTCAACGTTTTATTTATTATTATTTACTTTTACAACATTTTACACAAGGAAAGTTCTATTAATCAAAGTTAGACTAAAGAGGCGTAGTTGAGAATCTACACATAAGCCCAAATATACCAAGAGCATCTCCTCTAAGAAATGATTTATTATTAATCAAAAACACCTACTAATCCCAAGAGTTAACTACAAAATGCAGATGTTAACATCATAAAGATTTACTCATCCACCACAAATTTACTCTGTCAATAAAATCTTAAGGTAAAGGGGTGCAAATTGCTGGCTCTTTAATTGATGCATGATCTTAGAAATTAGGTTACAACTGCACAAGTTTCGATAAAAAAAAAAAGGAAACAAAATAACTGGCTTGTTATTCAACTACAATCAAGAGGCTAGCCTAAAATTTTGAGAGCACTATCAACTAAGACAACCAAGGATATATGTGGTGTCTAGGGAACAAAGACATCAACGAAGTAAGGAAACGGTTGCACAAACTTCAAGGTTAGTTATAACACACAAATTTTTGAGATTACCACAGAACCATCAGCAGGATTAATGGGCCCATAACTCTTCCATGCAGACTATCGTTAAAGTAAGGCCAATCTACATGGTCTCAGGTCAGTAAATTATGTCAAGACTTAATGGTTTTCTGCCAAGACTCTAAATAGGATAAAAAATTTCGCTGAAACCATCTACTCGCGTTCAACTCGCAACCAAACTTATTACGCGTGTTAAATTTGGCATTTACAGTAATGAATGGGACGCAGTCCTATCGTGAGAAATCGAACATAAGAAATAAAAACCAATCAGACAATAGCTCAACACCGAACGCACAGATGGGTGAAGTCGGATTCGAAATTCGTTTTGCGGGAACTCCAGCAGAGTCGTTGAGGATCAAACGCTGCAGAATTGCCAGAAATATATAATCTTTGGCATACCAGAGAAAAAGAACTCCATTTTCTTCATAAAATACAAATCTTCATTGAGATATGAAGGGTAGAATCGCCATTGAATAATAATGTATCAGTTGGAAAATAAAAATACAATTTGTCATTTAAAGCATAAAATTGCATGACAGACCCAAAATATAAAATCATTTGCAATATATAAAATGTAAATTCGCCATTCGAAATAAGAAATATAAAATTTCCATTGAAACACAATATCATTGACATTCCCAAGCATAAAATCACCATTTGCAAAATCTATCAACCGATGTAAGAGTTAGCTTATCATAATGCAATAACTATCAGGGTTTTGCTATAAAATCTGTTTTCATAAAGGGAATTGCAGCTATCGCACATCATTACATACCACAGGATATCTACACAGTCAAGATTTGAACTAAGAATCACATCGCATCCATGCATATATGGCCATGGATTATAACTATAATAGCAATCGTCAACGGCTTGTAAAACTACACATCATATAACTTAAATGCGGATATACAACCTCCAGGAATATACAACCACAATGAGTAACATAGAAGCTTAAGGTTTCAACCAAAGAACAATACAACCCCAACCAGAACGCTGACCACAAATTTTAGGAAATCAACGAAAGGGAAAAGCTTAAGACAGAGTTCAACCATTATTACTGTGCAGAGACAAATTGCAGAGAAAAACTTATTCAGCGATAAAAAATGCACAACAAGGAACTTCGCCATCAATCCAGTTCAAGATTATCAATGCACCAAGGAGCAAGACAAACCATTCATACAAGGACAACAACAGAGGTAGACATTTAATGATGTAGATACAATAGACGGAGTATATATTATTTTCAATCGATTCTCGGATTTCAATAGATGAGTCAACGTTTCTACAACAATAAAATTTTAATTGCCGAAGTAAATAAATATGAATTCTACTCTACCAAATAAAGAGCATATCGTTGCCTTATCGCCTACCTTGAATGACTCCCACGCACTCCGTGCCACTCCCGCTCGCTGACCATCGAGACCTCACCAGTACCTTCCAGCCAACGCTAGGGGTACTCTACTTCCCCCTTAGCCCCCCAAGCTGCAAAGGGGCCACACGCTATCCAGATGGTACATCTAGCTCCCAGGTCACCTCACAAGGCCTAGCTACCACTCCTATCCGAGCTGGGAAAACGCAACTCCCCACAAGTAATCAGTCAAGTCATTAATCTGGCAGCGTAACATTATACTAACAGTCGATCCCCCCTCCTCCTCTCTCTCTTTTATAGAATTTTAGAACTTCCATTCTTTCCCTAATCTCATTAAATTTTAATTTTTAATAAAAATCTTTCAAAAATCTCCTTCGTACAAATGGCATCCATCCGCCACTTTCCTCCAATAAATATTTTCTTTAAAATAATAATTGTTTCATTTCCCTCACCCACCTAGAGTTGCTCCTAAATTTACTCCTAGGTGTTCCTAGATTCCCTTACAGGTTTAAAAACTTTCCCTCAAATGAAGTTGTTAATTTAGTTCCTTTTAGAAGGTTCTTAATTACAGATTCTTTACTATGTTGACCTCGCTTTTTACCATAAGTTCCCCTCTTTCCCTTATTATGTTTCCTCCACTCCTTAGTTTCCTAATTTTTATTATTCCCTTTTTTCCCCTTTTTATTAGAGCCAAAATGGTAGTTGTGCTATTTACTCTTTTCCTTTTATTATTAATTTAATATATTTTTACACTTTCACAAGTTAAATAATTTATTTCTTCTTTACCTTTGATATCCACAGATTTTAATTATGTTCTTACTCTCTTCATCTTACCCAAAAAATTATGAAGTCCACAACTATTACTTAAGTAGTTTTTAGTTTAAAATTTATTATTTTATTTTTTTATAAGGTATTTTTCTTAAAGGTAGACAAAATTTTACCCTTAGAGAAGTTTTAGACTTAGGACTTAGATTCTAAACTAGGTGACATTTTAATTAGGGAAGTTGTTTTAAAATTTCTTAAAGAGATATTAGTCTTAGGTCCATCTAGGTTCGTTCCTTTAATAGCATCAACACGATGTGCCCTTCAGGATGCACTACGTGCTCCAAGGGTGCTACTCACCTCTAGTGTTTCTTTTGCACGACGTGCCCTTCAGGATGCACCACGTGCTCCAAGGGTGCCACTCGCCTCTTGTGTTTCTTTTGCGCGACGTGCCCTTCAGGAAGCACCACGTGCTCCAAGGGTGCCACTCACTTCTTGACTGATTGGTAGACATCAATAACCCCTAGATTCAACACTCTACTAGGTGAACTTGTGGGAGACTAAGGGATTCTAAGGAATAAGGGCCCCACCTTATTGTGCGCCCCTTAGAATCATCACGAGCGACTGTTGCAGTCTGCCCTCATGGCCTCGTGGTTCCTCTCGAACTAGGTAATCGTTAACCTACAATTAGAGCCATGGTAGGAGTGTGATCCAGGTGGATATCGGTGTCCACCCACCTTCTCCAATTGGCCCAAAACATGTTTCTGGCAATTTTGGTAATTTACTATTTTTAGCAGTTTTTAACTTCCAGGGCCATTTTGAGGCCCTAAACAATGTTTTTTGAGAAAACAGGAAGCAACAAGGATCATAGATTGATGTTTCTCACTCAAAATTTGTATTTCTCAGATATATCTTTCAAACGAGCTATCATACGCCTAAAACGAAGATCATATGCAAACGTTACGACCCTGGGAAGTTGATGCAACAACTTACCCAAACGAGGCCCACATGACTTTTGGCGCTTCATCTCCTAGAGTTAGGTTTTTGGATGTCTATGGATTTTGACATTCCTGCTTATTGTAAAAATGCCTTTAGAGCCTCATTGTAATCATCTTCTCATGGATGAGAGTAGCTGTCACATCTCTTCTCAGAGATAAGCTAGCACTATTCCAACAAGTCTTTCACTCTGTATTTTATTGTCTCTGTACATTTATTTCATTAATAGAAATTGTGTATTACTATATATCTGCAACTCTTGTTTTATTTATGCTATATCTCTATTATATTGTTGTCTCTCTTGCAATATCTCTAAATATTTCTGTGATATATATCCGCTCTCATTTCATGCCAAAAATAATACGGATCAGTGGTATCAGAGCAGGTTACTCTTGATTTTTTTCAGTGCATGTCCCCGACGAGGTCTGAGTATAGCAAGTTGGGTCTCGAGCTTGTCTCTCTTGAGGATAATCTCTCTCGCACACCCAAGAAACCGTTAATGGTGGAAGAAAATAAAAATGACGAAGCAGACGATCCTATCAATCTATTGCTTCAGCAAGCTCTCACGTGACAGAGGGACGAAATGATGGAGAATTTTTCCCATATCCTGCAATGCCTCCCGATAGCATTAGGTGCATCTTCATCAAGTGGCCACTTTGGAGGCACCTCGCCTTTCAAGGTATAGGTTAATTTTGATATTCCCGTATTTAAAGGTCAAATAGATGAAGATGCCCTAGATAAATGGTTAAATCTGCTAGAAGGTTATTTCTCTGTTCATAATTTTTTCAACAAGGAAAAGATCAACTTCGCACTCCTTAAGGCTCTCCCCCATGTAAAAAATTGGTGGGAAACTTACTAGGAGCAGAGTTCCACAGAGGAGTATCACATATATGGGGTCGAGCCCACTTGGGATTTTTTTGTGGATGCGACAAAGGAACAATATTACCCTGTTGGAAACTATGAGGACCAGTACATGAGATGGACCACACTGTGGCAAGACAGGGGCCAATTAGTTACGGAGTTCACCAATAGCTTCCATACCTTGCGCACCAAGATGGGTATCAAAGACTCCAAACAACCTTTGGTTCTGAAATACCGTGGGACTCTACACAGATACATCCAAACTAAAATGGATTTTCTAGACATCTCATCACTCAGTGCTACCTATCGATATGATGTTAAAATAGAGCAGAAATTTAAGAACCAGAACAAACAGGAGTTTGGGTCTGCAAATCCACAACAACCAAAGTATGAAAAAGATAGCCCTAATAAACAATCTCCCGAAAACCAGTCCAAGCCACAGGAAAAGAAGGGTCATGGTAAGAGAAACAAGGACACCAGAAAATAGTGCGATTTCCACAAAATCCCTTGGCACAACACCTATGAATGTCACTCAAAAGAGTCATTCTTGGCCAAGATCAAAGACAAAGATCCGAACCATGATTCAGAATCTGATTCTGAAAATACTGGTAAAAGATAGATCATCGACGTAGACCCCACTGCTATTTTCATGACCGCAGCAATTCAACCAGAAGAGCCAATAGATTCAGAAGAGGGGGAGCACCTTTCTCATTCACAAATGTGGGTGAAGGGGACCTCACTGAATTTTATTGTTGATAGCGGAAGCCAGAAGAACCTCATCTCAGTAGAGGTCATCAAACAATTGGGATTGTCGACAACACCACACCCGCAACCAAGGATCTTCGTGTCAACTAGCAGTGTCGATTGTCATACGGCATCCAAACCTTCAAGGATGCGGTACTATGTGATGTTGCCCCACTGGATGTCTGTGATGTTCTCTTGGGCCAACCATATATGTGGAAACGCCATGTTATCTATGAGTCTCAACCCTGTAGTGTCATTATTAGACTGGGGGGTCATCTCTACAGGATACCAGAGGTAGTTCCAACTACTACCCCACCTAAACAGTGTCGCAAGGTAGTATCTCATACTACAAAATTCATCTTCTCCACATTCTATTCAAAAGGGGAACAAAAGGATATTGCAACCACTACAGACTCGGCCCAAGCACCTTCTATCCACTAGAAGCAGGTCGACAAGGTTACAACAAAGCACAAAGATTTCTTATGTACACAGTCATCTCATGTATCCAGACTAGTTAAAAAGGTCCAACCCTTCCAGCCATAGGTTTGTGATGACCTTCAACAAACCAAGCAAGGCGACGGTTCCAACAAGGCAACCAGCTCACCAAGATTCAGATTCAGCAATCGCTTTCCCCTCTCCCCAGGGATCTCAAATCAATGGAGACCATTGCTTCCTAAGGAGGGAGGATTGATCTAGATGGATATCGGTGTCCACCCACCTTGTCCAGTTGGCCCAAAACATGTTTCTGGCAATTTTGGTAATTTACTATTTTTAGTAGTTTTTAACTTCTGGGGCCATTTTGAGGCCCTAAATGATGTTTTTTGAGAAACCAGGGAGAAACATGGATCGTAAATCAATGTTTCTCACCTAAAAGTTGTATTTCTCAGATATAGCTTTCTAATGAGCTATCATATGCCTAAAATGGAGATCGTATGCAAAAGTTACGACCCCGGGAAGTTGATGCACCAACTTACCCAAACGGGGCCCACATGACTTTTGGCGCTTCATCTCCTAGAGTTAGGTTTTTGGATGCCTAGGGTTTTTGAAATTCCTTATTTTTGTAAAAAGGCCTTCAAAGCCTCATTATAATCATCTTCTCATGGATGCGAGTAGCCGTCACATCTCTTCTCAGAGATAAGCTACCACCATTCCAGCGAGTCTTTCACTCTGTATTTTAAAGTCTCTGTACATTTATTTAATTAATAGAAATCATGTATTACTGTATATATACGACTCTTGTTTTATTTTCGCTATATCTTTGTTATATTGTTGTCTCTCTTGCAATATCTCTAAATATTTCTGTGATATATCTCCGCTCTCATTTCATGCCGAAAATAATCCGGATCAGTGGTATCATAGCAGGCTGCTACTGATTGTTTTCAGTGCATGTCCCCGACGAGGTCTGAGTATAGAAAGTTGGGTCTCGAGCTTGTCTCTCTTGATGACAATCTCTCTCGCACACCCAAGAAACCCTCAATGGTGGAAGAAAATAAAAACGACGGAGTAGACGATCCTATCATTCTGTTGCTTCAGCAAGATCTCATGCGACATAGGGACAAAATGATGGAGAATTTTTCCCACATCCTTCAATGCCTCCCAATAGCATCAAGCACATCTTCATCAAGTGGCCACTTTGGAGGCACCTCACCTTTCAAGGTACAGGTTAATTTTGATATTCCCGTATTTGAAGGTTAAATAGATGAAGATGCCCTAGAAAAAAGGTTAAATCTGCTAGAAGGTTATTTATTTGTTCATAATTTTTTCGACAAGGAAAAGATCACCTTCGCACTCCTTAAGTCTCTCCCCCATGTAAAACATTGGTGGGAAACTTACTGGGAGTAGAGTTCCACAGAGGAGTCTGGCATATATGGGGCTGAGCCCACTTGGGATTTTTTTGCGGATGCGACAAAGGAATAGTATTACCCTGTTGGAAACTATGAGGACCAGTACATGAGATGGACCACACTGCAGAAAGAGAGGGGCCAATCAGTTCCGAATTTCACCAATAGCTTCCATACCTTGCACACCAAGCTGGGTATCAAAGACTCTAAATGACGTTTGGTTCTGAAATACCGTGGGGCTCTACACAAATACATCCAAACTGAAATGGATTTTCTGGACATCTCATCACTCGGTGCTGCCTATCGATATGTTGTTCAAATCGAGTAGAAATTTAAGCACCAGAACAAACCAGAGTTCGGGTCTACAAATCCAAAACAACCAAAGTATGACAAAGACAACCCTAATAAACAATCTCCTAAAAACCAGTCCAAGCCACAGGAAAAGAAGGGTCACAGGAAGACAAACAAGGACACCAGAAAATGGTGCAATTTCCATAAAATCCCCTGGCACAACACTGATCAATGTCGCTCAAAATAGTCATTAGTGGTTGAGATCATAGAAAAGGAGCCGAACCCTAATTCAGAATCTGATTCTAAAAATACTGGTAAAAGACAGATCATCGACGCAGACCCCACTGCTATTGTCGCGACCCCAACAATTCAACTACAAGAACTAATAGATCTAGAAGAGGGGGAGAACCTTTTTCATTCACAGATGTGGGTGAAGGGGACCCCGCTGAATTTTATTTTTGATAGCGGAAGCTAGAAGAACCTCATCTTAGCAGAGGTCGTCAAACAATTGGGATTGTCGACGACACCACACCCGCAACCATACAGCATCGGGTGGCTTCGCCAAGGACAAGATATTCATGTTAGCCAGCAGTTTCGATTGTCATACGGCATCCAACCCTTCAAGGATGTCGTATTATGTGATGTTGCCCCACTGGATGTCTATGATGTTCTCTTGGGCCAGCCATATATGTGGAAACGCCATGCTATCTATGAGTCTCGACCCTATAGTGTCATTATTACTCTAGGGGGTCATCTCTACAGGATACCAGAGGTAGTTCCAACTACTGCCCCACCTAAACAATGCCGCAAGGTACTATCTCATACTAAAAAATTCATATTCTCCACAATCTATTCAAAAGGGGAACAAAAGGATATTGCAACCACTACAGCCTCGGCCCAAGCACCTTCTATCCACCAGAAGCAAGTTGACAAGGTTGCAACAAAGCACAAAGATTTATTCTACACACATTCATCTCATGTAGCCAAATTGGTTAAAAAGGTCCAACCCTTCCAGCCACAAGTTCGTGACGACCTTCGGCAAACCAAGCAACATGACAGTTCCAACAAGGCAAGTAGCTCACCAAGATTCAGATTCAGCAATCGCTTTCCCCTCTCCCCTGGGAACTCAACGAAATGGAGACCATTGATTCCTAAGGAGGGAGGATTGATCCAGGTGGATATCCGTGGCCACCCACCTTCCCCAATTGGCCCAAAACATCATTCTGTCAATTTTGGTAATTTACTATTTTTAGCAGTTTTTAACTTCTGAGGCCATTTTGAGGCCATAAATGATATTTTTTGAGAAAATGAGGCCCTAAATGATGCTCACCCAAAATTTGTAGTTCTTGGATATATATTTCCAACGAGCTATCATACGCCTAAAACAGAGATCGTATGCAAAAGTTACGACCCCGGGAAGTTGATGCACCAACTTACCCAAACGGGGCCCACATGACTTTTGGCACTTCATCTCCTAGAGTTAGGTTTTTGGATGTCTAGGGTTTTTGAAATTCCTGCTCATTGTAAAAAGGCCTTCAGAGCCTCATTGTAATCATCTTCTCATGGATGCGAGTAGCTGTCACATCTCTTCTCAGAGATAAGCTACCACCATTCCAGCAAGTCTTTCACTCTGTATTTTACAGTCTCTGTACATTTATTTCATTAATAGAAATCATGTATTAATGTATATCTGTGACTCTTGTTTTATTTTCTCTATGTCTCTATTATATTGTTGTCTCTCTTGCAATATCTCTAAATATTTCTATGATATATCTTTGCTCTCATTTCGTGCCGAAAATAATCCGGATCAAAGTGCTAGTAGGTTGTGTCAGGGCTGTTGTCCACACCTCTCCCTCAACCTCTCTGGTAGTCGTGTGTGGCCCCTTTACTCCATATGTGAGTCTGGTCGGCAAGATATCTTCAACCTACATCATCAACAATCATGTCAGAACATGTCCACATCATATCATCAAATCAAATGTAATGTCACAGTAAATAAATCAACCCAAATAGCACACTCCCTGACTCAACCCAGATTCCAAGGGGTTCCATCGTTGCCTCTGCATATTCAAGGTCCAAAACCCTGCACACTCAATAAAACCAAGTCAATAGCACCTGCCTATGTCAATGCAGAAAAACATCATGCCATCTATGATAACACATCATAATCAAGGACAAATGTTTTAATATCATAATAGTCTGGATCACTTGTGAGCAAGTGTCCTCAAAGAATAAGTTTTCTTAGTGCGCCAGAGCGGGATGTTACAGGAATAAGGCCCCCACCTTATTGCACGCCCTTTAGAATCATCATGAGAGACTGTCACAGTCTGCCCTCACAACATTGTGGGTCCTCTCGAACTAGGTAACCGTTAACCTACAGTTAGAGCCATGATGGGAGTGCTAGTATGTTGTGGCAGGGCTATTGTCCACACCTCTCCCTCAACCTCTCTGGTGGTCGTACATGACCCCTCTACTCCACATGTGAGTCTGGTCGGTAAGATATCATCATCCTACATCATCAATGAATCATGTCAGAAATATATCCATAATCATATCATCTAATCAGATGCACTAATATCACAATAAAACAATCAAACCCCAATGGTACATTGTCCGAATCGATCCAGAGTCCAAGGGGTTCCATCAATGCCTCTGCATCCTCAAGGTCCAAAATCCTGCACACTCAGTAAAACCGAGTCAATAGCACTCATCTATGTCAATGCAGTAAAACAACATGTCACCAACCCATAACACCTCATAATCAAAATCAACGTTTTAATAGCATAAAATCCAGATCACTTGCGAGCAAGTGTCCTCAAAGAATAAGTTCACTCAGTGCATAAGAAAGGGATGTTACAGGAATGTCATGTTGATTTATTTTGTTCTAACAAGTTTCTCTCCTAGTATTAGTATGCATCTTAGTGTTTTATGTAGTTTGGTTCTTCTTTCTAGTGGGATTGGGTATCCAATTGAGATTTTTGTTCTTGTGGATAGCCTCAATTTTTCAGAGGCATCTTTTTTTGAGACTATACTTAGACTTCAGACAATAGAAGTGGGGCATTCTCTTGGGGCCCTTCATTCCTATGTTTTTCCTATTTGCGTTTTGAGAGATGAGGTGATGAATTACTCTTTTCTACCAAGTCAATATTTAGATATTTTTTTTGAACTAGGTAGTTTAGTTCCCTCCATCCATGGTCTGATCATTGTTCCTTCTAATTGGACTCTCCACGGTTTCATTTCTCGTAAAGTTGTCAACCACCACCCTTCCCCTTTGAAGAAAATCATGGTGAAAAGGGTCACTAACAACAACCTTAAACTAGCCAAAACTAAAATGTGTGACAAGAAGAAACTCAATCCTTTTTCCATCCCCTATAAGAAGCAACACTGTTATCCACGATTTTAGTCATCGTGATGATGTTATGATGATGGAAAATCAAGCTCTTCACTAAGAAAACTTTCCTAAGAAAAGTTACATTTGTTTATTTCCAGAAATCATGTTTTTAAGGGAGGTTCGCAGGCTACCTATATATTCTCCTGCGAGAATGTCTGATTCTCACAAGCTGCATTAAGATAGGGTGTGAGGGGTTCACACTGTACTAAGTTCTCAGGGTGCGAACATCTTCCAAAAGAAGGAAAAAGATAAATTCTCGATCCTTCTAGAAGGGAATCTTCTAGAAGGATGAGTTGGCTTTCGAATGGCTATTTAGGTGTTGGCATTCCTGAAATCTTGGGATCATTTCCTATCCAAGTAACTAATCTATCTTCTCCTATATATTGAGGAGATTGCTCATGGAAAAGGTTAGAAACAAAATAGCAAGATATTGATTGGAGAATTAGTGTAAGATTGTATGGAGGACTGATGCTACAACAGTTAGAGACAACAGCAAGGTCATCAAAGGTGGTCGATTTTCTTCATGCATGAGCAAGTGTGTGTGTCAGAGCTAGGAGCCATCGAAAGGAGATCTACAACATCAAGGCTAAGGTTGTAAGTTTCACTTTCAATTAATTCAATACAGTAATATGTCCCTTTCACATAAAGATGATGTCACTTTATTACATAACTTCTTGATCATATGTATAGATTAGCTATTGAATATATTGATCTGCCTTCACTTCGATTGGTTTGTACTGTTGTGATTTGGATGGCACAAGAGCATTGGAGAGAAGCTTGGAACAATAGAGATATAAGGAAAGCATTCATAAGGTATGTCCATAATCCTTACCTCTTAGTTCATTCAATAGTCTAGATCTAGGGAAAGTGTATTATTCTGTCATGTTTTGTTCTAGATCCAAGTGGATCTAGGGAGATCGGTTTGTGTCCGCACTCACGGATTTATCCTTAAACAAAATTGGCGATTTTGTTGGGGAACTATCCCTTTTTTCTTTATGGTTTTTTAATTTTCTGTGGCCATTTGCTCTATTTGTATTTTTCTCCTATTTTGTCAGTGTCTGAGTCCTCAGGATATCCTGACAGACCTTCTGGGTCTATAAGCCAGTCTGAATTTTGCTTCCATTTTCAAAATTTTTATTATCTTCAGGAATTCTCGCACTGGGTTCATTTACAACCTGCGAGAACCAGTCAATTCGCACCCTGCATATAGAGTCTAGTTCAAACAATTCGCACCTTGCTTTAAGGTGGCCTGTGAGAATACTATCTTCTCGCACTGTGTTCCACTACTTGCCTGTGAGCAAGATTTTTGAAATTTTTGAAATTAAGTTTTGACTTTGTCAACTGCTCAGATCTGTTGAATTGCATCTTTTTGGCTTATTGGATCATTGACTTACATGTCTCTTGCTTTAGTTTGCTTGCTTGAACTGATCTAGAGTTTCAAGGTTTTTCTTGCCTTTGTAGCTTGACTTTCATTTCTTGGCTCTTATTGGCATTTTCATTCTCTCTAACTTCTGGAGTTGAGTGTGTCTGCCTGGCTGAGAACCAGTGATTGGTTGAGAGTTGAGTGTTTGGTGTTTCTCGTTTTCTTGTTTGTTTGAAAGGACATTTTTCATTTGCATTGAGGAACTCCTTGGTTTGCTTTTGTTTTTAGTTTCGTTGAAAGTTTTGGTTGGGTTGTCATTGTTTAATTATTGATGGTTTGATTTTCTTTTCTCATTAATCAGAGTTCTTCTTGGAAAGTGAACCACAAGTTTTCTTTCAAGATTTTGTTTTTGCCTTTTCAAAAACATTGAAAATCAAGTTTTAGAGTTTATTGAAGTTTTGAAAAAGACATATAGAAATTGCTCATTGATAAATGATTGTTTACTTTGACTTCTGAAAAGAAATGGAGCATTGCATTGTAGTATTGAGTTGATTTAGAAAATTCTCTCTCTTTCCCATAAATAGGATTCATGGAATGAAAAGGATTATATTTCATCATTGTCCTTGCCTTATTTGGGTCAGAGTCATACATCATGAGTTTCACTTCCATTACCTTTGAGTAAACAACAGCTTTTAAAACCATTGCGTAATCTTAAAATTGATCTAGTAACTCTTTTCTAGGGCTCTTTTACACTAACATTTAGCTAGGCTAGTGCTTTGGAGTAGGAAGAGAGATACACTCTCCAAAAGCTAAAAAATACACAATAGCATCTTGAGTTAGGGTGTGTTAAATTCCATTTGCAACATATTGTCCTGGGACACCCTTCTAACACAAGGGTCAAGCACTAGGTCACATTGGTGTTGGCAGAGTTACTAACCCTGCTTTGTTGACATCGGTGTAGAGATTGCACGTATTACGGGGATCACTCCGA
>ML799365.1:311373-341297 GCA_009831015.1 Picea engelmannii | reverse complement strand
GAAAGGGATATGTTTCATCTTTGTGTTAATTGGCAGTAAGTGTCGCTCTTGAACATGACACCCCCTATTCATCATTTGAAGCCGGTTTGGGAAATCCATTTGTCTCTCATTCGATTTGATAACAAGGTATTTCCATGTGTCGTATTTGAGTCAATGCTGCCAAATCATTGGTCCTGTCATTCATATGTTCAAGAGAAGTCCATCCGAAACTTATATTGAGTCGGCTATATGCAGTTATCCTTTCACTCTGTGTCGGCCTTCCCTGTGTCCAAAGTCCAATTGCTACAGGCTCTGTTTCACCTTCAAACTATGTTACTCATTTTGTGTCATTGATGGGGGATACATCAAGGCCCTCCTGTGATGAGTTTTGTTCCGTCGACTTCAACACGTTATCTGGAATCAAGGCTTAGAAATTATTCAGTACCTTGGAGCTTGCATGCCTCAATGGAAAGTTTCCTCACTTTTGACAATGGGTTTACATCATTGGCCCTTGATCGAAAGATTCCATCGGTTGTTCGACATCAATTCATTTATTCACAGTTGATGGATTGTACTATAGTACCTTGGGAGTCATTGACATCAATGGTGATTTCCCTCGCACTTGTTAACGGTTACATCAATGACCGGTAATCAAGTGGTTTCTACCATGTTCGACTTCGACACATGTAATCACATGGTCAGATTCGTACTTTGGGCGATGAGATTGAAGACCCTGGATATTGTCTTTGTGATCTAGGTTACGATGGAGTATGTATAATTTGCGACACATAGATCCATTGTGTATGTTTCGTAGCTATGTCGTATTGATTGAAAATTTGTCGCACAGATCCATAGTGTATTCAGGTGGCTATGCTATATAGTGACGGCATGGATCCACAGTGTATGATTGGTGGCCATGACCTTGGTTTATGATGTCGTCATTCTATGATCTGAGTATGGGAATGCCTACCTCAGAATTGATATATATGATATTCTGTTGATGCTTGGATGTTTGCAGGTCTCTGACTAGATGTGCTTTTGGTTCTTGACACACACATGCAGCTTACAAAGTCTATCGACTGTCACTGGTTCCACTCTCAGACTTTGGGGGGCATTCTGTTATCCATGATTTTGGTCATCGTGATGATGTTATGATGATGTTATGATGATGGAAAATCAATCTCTTCACTAAGAACACTTTCCTGAGAAAAGTTACATTTGTCTGTTTCTAGAAATCATGTTTTTAAGGGAGGTTCGCAGGCTACCTATATATTCTTCTGCAAGAATGCCTGATTCTCGTAGGCTGCATTAAGATAGGGTGTGAGGGGTTCGCACTGTACTAAGTTCTCAGGGTGCGAACATCTTCCAAAAGAAGGAAAAAGATAAATTCTCGATCCTTCTAGAAGGGAATCTTCTAGAAGGATGAGTTGGATTTCGAATGGTTATTCAGGTGTTGGCATTCCAGATATCTTGGGATCATTTCCTATTCAAGTAACTAATCTATCTTCTCCTATATATTGAGGATATTTCTCATGGAAAAGGTTAGAAGCAAAATAGCAAGATATTGATTGGAGAATTAGTGCAAGACTGTATGGAGGACTGATGCTACAGCAGCTAGAGACAACATCAAGGTCATCAAAGGTGGTTGATTTTCTTCATGCATGAGCAATTGTGTGTGTCAGAGCTAGGAGCCATCGAAAGGAGATCTACAACATCAAGGCTTATGTTGTAAGTTTCACTTTCAATTAATTCAATACAGTAATATGTCCCTTTCCCATAAAGATGATGTCACTTTATTACATAACTCCTTGATCATATGTATGGATTAGCTATTGAATATATTGATCTGCCTTCACTTCGATTGGTTTGTACTGTTGTGATTTGGACGGAACAAGAGCATTGGAGCGAAGCTTGGAACAACATAGATCTAAGGAAAGCGTTCATAAGGTATGTCCATAATCCTTACCTCTTAGTTCATTCAATAGTCTAGATCTAGGGAAAGTGTATTATTCTGTCCTGTTTTGTTCTAGATCTAGGTGGATCTAGGGAGATCAGTTTGTGTCCGCACTCACAGATTTATCCCGAAACAAACACTATCTCACTAGGGCCTAAATGGAAGCCTGGAATACTGGAGACTTTTACTACTTCAGGTTCACTCCAACATTTAAAAAAGAGTTGGACAATCTGGAAGTTTCAATCAACCAAAGGAGAAATAAGAAGACCAATAGATCAAATAGAAGTTGAATTCAGAGGATGGGTGGAAGACCTAGCGTTTTTTAGAACTAGGGACACCAAGCTCTTCAAAAAAATAGATATTTTATGATTCATTAAATCTCTTCATCAAGGATAGGGGAATCCAACAACAACAAATTCTACATAAAATAAAAATCTTGGACAAGAAATTAAATACACTTGGTTAAGGTTCAAAGTCTTTGTTTCACATGGAAAGGCTAATGAGTGAAAGAAAGAGAAAACAAACACTTGGACTTAAAAGGAACCCTTCAAACCCAGTATTTATTAAGGAGAATGTAAAACATGAATACAACCTGCACCAAGAGGTGACTCGGACATCCACTTCTCCAAGCCTATCTAATTAACATTTAACTTCACTTTGCTCTTTGGGTGGTCATACATATAAGTTTTTTAATTTCTAGATGGTCCAAGTCTTTTTTACTACATTATATAGTCAAATACTTAGTACTTGGATATTTATAAGGGCATTGGCTAAACATTCTACCTTTTGGGTTTTCTAGTAGGAATTGGTTAGAATCTGGTGATGTAAATTTGGACAAAATCTCTATTTTTTGTTGTTTAAATTGTCTTTCTGAATGCATAAATGGAGTCAGTGTGCTGAAAAACCCCTAGGGCACTCGAATTATACAAACTTGGCCACTCAAATCTACAGATCCAACCATTCATCACCAAATTTCAAGCAAAATCAAACGAAAAAAGTGGCCAGAAAAACCCCAAAAGGTAGAAAGTTTAGACTACTATATTTATAAGAAAAGTTAGTGTACCTGAAAGACAATATGATGACATATTTTTTTTTACATGAGACTACGTTATGACTATAAACCTTTTTTTTATAATTCTAATATAAACTCTAATTTAAAAACTAAAAAACCTTTAAAATTAATTTAAATAAATTTTAAAATTTAATTATAAAGAAAAAGAAATATTTTTAAATTAAATTTTATTAACTAATAAATATAAATTAAATTATATATATATATATAATCTGAAAAATATAAAGCTTCATAATAATTTAAAATGTTTTAAATTAAATTAGAATACTAAAATAAAACTAAAACTAATAAAATTAAGTAATAAACTTGGTCTTTTAAAAATTGTTTATTATAATCAAAGTATGGTATTAAAATAAAATAAGTTAATTATTTTCAAGAATATTTATTTATTTAATTAACTATAATAATAATGATTGTTAACATTCATTGGAACCATTTTAGGGGTGGTAGGCGTAGGTATAATTCAAGATCTTGGAGGAAAAGAAATTGTTAATTATGCTTGGGTTTAGGGGTGTGAAGGCTATTATGGTGTGATTTTAACTTGGCTAAGGAGGAAGGAATCAAAATAATAATGGTGATTGGTGATTCTTTGTTTATAATTTAAGTTGTAATTGATAAAATAAATCCTTTCATATGTAAAAATAATATTTTTCATATCGTGAATCAAACGATTGGCTTACTCATTGGACAAAATTCATTTCCTTCATGTCCAAAGAGGACGTAATGTTAAAGTGAACTTTTAGGTTAAGAAGGCCAAACTTATCCATCAAGGAAGTCTTCGTTTAAATGGGATGAGCAACACTCTTCTCTTTCTCTTCTCACTCCCCAATGCAATGGTTGTTGGGGTTAAGGTTAAAATGGCTCAAGGGTTCCTTGGGCCCATAACGAGGGTATTGCAACACCCAAAAGAGATGTATAACCCATGGTATATACCTATTCCACATTAATTTGCTCATTGGACCTGAGTCAGGTGGTCTCATGCATCTTCGCATGCCTTTCTCTCCTTTACACGAGGTAAAATTTACTCTTCTTGTTGGGAAGTTGGTGTTTATGGGATTATGGAATGCCCTGAATTTCAAAGCAGTGTGGATCAAATGGTTGAAGTGTAGGGGAGTTTTTGGTTCATCTTAACGAATCTAAGTGGTTGAGGGAATTTGTTGGTTTTGGAGATGGTGGAAACTAGTGAAAATATATGGAAGCTTATTCAATTCATAGAAGTCTTAGTTAGAGTGCTCTATAATAGAATCATAGTTGAATTTATTTTTGGATGAAATTTATTTTTGGATTTATTTTTTATGCAATTTTATGATTCTACCTCATTTTAGCTCATCCTTTTGTAATATAACATCTCTTTTTAGTTTCGATTAGAAAAAAAAGGTCCAATCGAATCATTTTAGTTTATGAAATTTTAAGATAACTTTTTCTTTATATTTAAAAGGATTTGAAAAAAAACTTTCCTAAATCTTTATAGTTTTGATTATTTAAAAGGTTAGGAAGGTTATCATTATTATAAATATTTTGAAATTGAGATTTATTATGGCTATCCATAAGAAAAATTAAGAAAGTGATTTTCATCCACTTTATTAAACTTTCTCTACTAAGCTTGTGAGGATTCCTTCTTATTTTCATAATATATATTTTCTTATTTACCTTACTTATAATGAAACGATGCTTTTAATATTACAAATTAAGGTTAATGACTTCTTTATAGTATCTTATTTTTCTCTTATCATCTAATAATTTCTTTTTAAATTTAGATGTAATTTAGTATTTTTAATGGTATCAATATTATACAGAGTGACTTCCTCTTCTATTCTTTAATTATTTAGCCAAGACTTACATTTTTATGCTATTCTTCTTTTTTTATTTTTTTATTATTTAATCAAAACTTGACATATTTATACTAAACTACCTTGATTTGAGAGTAACTTTGACTAGTGTTTGAAAGACTCTGGTCTTTCATATTATTTGTTTAATTTTAACCATACTTTCTAACATAAGATAAATCTTATACCTAACTCTAAAGTAACTTCATTTTACTCATTCACTAATTCAAAATAATAAAAAATTTAATATAAACTTTTGTAATTTGTCATATTATTTGCATTTTGTATTTAACATTTTAACCAAAGAAAAAAAATATTCATATTAGTCATCGTAACATTCTATTTCTCGATTTAACATATACGTAGAGTTACCATAGAAAATTCTTTTTAGTAAACTTAAATTAGAAAAACACTAGAACCAATAAAGTTTGTTATGCAATGCACTTAATTTCAATAAGCAAAGTTAAGAGAGGAGTTGAAACTTAACTTTGAGTTTTATAAAGTTACTTATGATTGTCTTTGTTACATTACAAACTTTCTTTTACTAAAAGCCCTCTTAATTTAATTTAATGTTATGAATGTATTTTTTTATTAACCTAAAATATATATAATTATTTTTACATTATCTATAAAAAAAAATTATAAAAAGAGTAGGTCGGTGGCCTTTAGGGATAGTAGGTTCTCCATTATTTTAGCATAATCGCATTTTTTTTTCTTAAGATTTTATTTTTCAACATAGGAAAAAAAAGACATTCTAAACTATTATCCTATGAATGTTTAGAGATACTAGTTATGCATTGGATGGAGAAGTTGTGTACTCCATAGTCTCTTCATTTGGCTCCTTGTTTTTTTTATCTCTTTCAGTTCCAAGCTCGATTGTTGTGAGTCTTAATCTAGAGATATGGGATTCTCTCAAGTTTGAAATCTATGAGATTTTCTTGTGGGTCGTTAGTTTAACTTCCTTATTGAGGGGGGAGATAGAGATTCCAATTCAAAAATTACTTTATAGACTACCTAAAACTTCCCTTCAAATATCCTTATCATGTGGAGAATGACTTGAACAAAAATCAATACAAAATAAAAATTAGTGTGCTTTCTCTCTTTCTATGGGTGGTATGTTGTTATGGCTTTGATATTAATTTTTGCAATCACATGTCTACATTTTAGGAAATGATAAACCACACATATCTTCTTTTGCAACTTGTTTGATCCAAGTGGATATTGGTGGCCACCCACCTGTTCCAACTAGCTCCTCTTGGAAGTTTTTAGTTCAGCACGTTCTTCTATACTTCTTTGTAATTGTGGGTTCTACACTACTAAGGATGTTTAAATACCTACACAGATTCCAGGTGGATATTGGTAGTTGCCCACCTAATCCAACTGACTTATTTTGGAAGTTTTCATGTTAGTACATCTTTCTATCCTTCCAAGGCCATTTTGGGGCCCTAAACAATGTTTTTTTGACTTTCCATAGTCAAACTATAGATAGAGTCCAAATTTGATAGCATAATGTGTAGTTCTCGACAAAACCTTTCTAATGGGCTATCATGTGCCTAAAACAGAGGTCATATGAAAAAGTTACGACCCTGGGAAGTTGAGGCACCAACTTACCCATTAGGGCCCACATAACTTTTGGTGTTTCATCTCCTAGGGTTAGGTTTTTGGATGTGTAGGGTTTTGGCATTCATGATTAATGCTAAAAAGGCCTCTGGAGCCTCATTGCATTCTTCTTAGATGAATGTGTGTAGCAGCCACATCTCTTCTCAGAGATAACTACCACCATTCGAGCAAGTTGTTTCAGTTTTGCAAAGTTTCAGCCTATTTTATTTATTCAATAGAAGTTCTTGTTCACTAGATATCTATTGTTGTTCTTTGTATCTCTATGTTATGGTATTCAATCTGTTATTCATTTCATTTCTCTCATAAATCTAGATCAGTGGTATCAGAATGATCTGCTCTTCATTTATTTTTCTTTGTGCATGTCCTCGACAAGATCTGGCTACAAGAAGTTGGGACTCGAACTAGTCAAGACTTTGCAAGATCGGGCATGCCAAACCCAACCACAACTCATGGGGGACAATAAGAAATATGATGGAATAGGATATCCTTTTCAAATGTTGCTTGAGGAAGCCCTTGCACGAAAAATGAATGAGATGATGGACAACTTTGCACAGATCCTTCGGTGGCTACCCAGAGGAGACGCATCTTCATCAAGAGGCCATGCAACCCCCTTCAAGGTACAAGTAAATTTTGATATTACATTATTTGAAGGACTGATAGATGTAGATGTTATAGATAAATGGTTGAATCTGATTGAAGGGTATTTTTCAGTCAACAATTTTTTTGATAGGGGAAAGTTTACTTTTGCACTCCTCAAGGTCATCCCCCATGTTAGGGATTGGTGGGATATGTACTATGAGCAAAGGGCCACAGAGGAATCTGCAATATTTGTGGTCTCCCCCACCTGGTATTCCTTTAGGGATGTCATTAAATAACAATACTACCATGTTGGAAGCTATGAGGACCAATACACAAGATGGGCCATGCTACATCAAGAAAGGGACAAGCCAATACAAGATTTCACCAATATTTTCCATACTCTATGCACAAAATTGGGTATCAAAGACTCTAAACGACATCTTGTGCTCAAATATTGCGACTGTCATTGCATCATTAGGTGCGACATCGCATAATTAGGTGCGAATTATAGATATGCTATCAAGATCGATAAAAAATTTAAGCAAAAGAGGTGAGAGTTTGGATATGCAAATTCCTCACAGCTGAAGCAAGGAAAAGGTGGTCCTAACCCACCAAACAAGGGATAGATAAAATATGGTCACTCTTCCAATAACCAATGCAAGCCAAAACCCAAGAAGGGTAATGAGAATTCGAAGAAGGACACGGGAAAGTGGTGTGCATACCATAAAATCCCTTGGAACAAAACTAAAGAATGTCGCTCCAAGTAGTCACTATTGGCTGAGCTAAAATATTCTGAGTCAGAGGAAGATTCTGACTTTGAATCAAATCTAGAAAGTGCGAAGTGGATCATCGATGTTGAACCCAGTTCCACTGTCACTACCACCAAAGTCCAGCCAAGCGAACCAGAAGAACTAGAGGAAGGGGAACACCTCTTTCACTCATATATGTGGGTAAAGGGGACTCCACTACATTTCATTGTCGATAGCAGCAATCAGAAGAACATGATTTTAGTAGAGGTCGTCAAGTGGCTAGACTTGTCGATAACACCACACCCGTAGCCCTACATAATTAGTTGGCTTTGCCAAGGACAAGATCTCCATGTAAGCCAATAGTGTCGTCTTCCCTACAAGATCAAGCCCTTCAATGATGAGGTATTGTGTGATTTTCTTTTAGGCCAGCCATATTTGTGGAAGCGACATGTTGTGTATGAGTCTAGACCCTGCAGTGTTATTATTACTTTGGGTAGACAATTTTATAGCATACCGGAGGTAGTTCCACAGGTTAGGGTCCTATAAACTATAGGAAATATGATTATTCAGTTTCTATCTATTGTTTCTCTCATGACGAAAGCTCTTGGCTTGCCTGGTTTCCTCGGATGACTTTGTCCCTCCATCCATTTTTCCCAATCCTTCATTCACTACTGCATCACTCACTCCCTTGTCCATTCATCTTATGGACTACATCTCATCCACCATTCATTCCATTACACCATCCATTTCATCATTCCCCCTGCTAATTTCATCCCTGCATGAAATGATGTTAGCTAACCTCGCTTAAACTAACAAAAATAACTAGTTTAATAAATCATTAAATAACCTAGGATTATTAATAATAAAGATTAATTCATTAGGTTAATACTGTTAGTAATTAGTAATTAGATTAAATGTAATTGGGTTAGTAATTAAATTAGCGTAATAATAATAGTTTTAATAATTAATTAAAATAATTAATAAATAATTATTTTTAAATAAATAAATTATTAATTTTGAATGATGTTAATAATAAATTATTAAAAAAAAAATAAATATTAGTTTAATACAAATCAAAATTAAAATCAAAACAAAAAACAAAACATTAAAAACAAAAGACAAAACAAAATATATATATATATATATATATATATATAAACAAAAATAAAAAGATCAAAACATAAAAACTATATCCTAAGTTTATAAACTCCCCTCACGTACTTTATACACTCACACATCCCAAGAAAACAAATCAAATCAACGGTTAAACTATTATTTCGGACACCCCCTRCCATTCGAACTTTAACGAGAGGGGGGTCCCAAAAGTGGTTTTGACTATTTCCACTTGTCACTTTCCTRTAATTTTGGACCCCCTCCTCCTAAAACCACTTAACACCCTACCATCCCCCGAAAACCACCTTTCCCTCTCCGAAAACTATTTCCCCCAATTTAAAAACCACTTTTTTTTTTCCATTTCAACCAATCATCTTTCGAGGCKGTTTTCGRGTAAACTAGGAGGAATTTTGAGAAACCAAAAGAGGTTTTTTCTCAGCACAGGACAAATAAAATTAACCTCTCCTAGATTTCTCATATCTATTACGGAATTGGAGAATMAAAGACTTCTTTGGGACCTATTTTCAGGGTTTAGTTTGTTGCTTTCTTTACAGATCTTTTTCAAACACAGATCTCGGATAGATGGAGATGAATTTCATAAAACCAAGAGAGTTTTTTTCTCAGAAAAAAGGATGATATGAAAAAAAATCCATATTTTACACAGTTGTCAAGATCTGAGAGATATGAGCTCGTGATTGCAGCCCTATGTTTTAACAGTCCGATCCTCATTAAAAGACAAATCAAATTCATCTAAGACAAGTGGCAGTCAAATGCAGATTTGTTAACAGCAGAGAATGAGATTCGTCTACATAAAATTCAACATCTAGTGAACCAATTTTAGTTTAGTTTTTGAATTGATTCTTTTTTCCAGAAAACTATGAAGATTTAGTTATTATGTTGGGTATTTAAGCCATGATTTTGTAATTAAAAGGGGGTGAGATTGAAGAAGAAAGGCATCATTGGGACATAAGGAAGTCATTGTTGGTTGGCTTTAATCTTTATGAAGTTTAATCTAATGTAAAGGTGCAAAAGTACAAGCTTCTCTAATACAAAGATTATTGTCAATGTTATTATGCAGTCAATTTTCATGTGTATGGTCATTTTCCACTTCATAAATTCCATGTGATTCATTTCCTCTAGTGTTTGAAGATGTTCTTTGGAATTCATTTATTAATGCTCCATTTCAATTATCTTTAAATGTTTTATCATTTGGTTGTATGCTTTGAATTCATCCTTCGATGCTCAATACATAGTAGCCTACAGTCTTGTTTATTCAAATAATTCACTTAACTTTGTGCTCTTCATTTAATCACATTGTTTTATTTTCTCTGCTACGGTATCTCATTAATTTTAAGTCTTTGCATAATAACATTCACCTTGCCTTTGTCCCTTGGGAATCCAATCAGTGAGTCATTGACATAGATGGAATCCTATTTTCAAGACTCTATGCCCAATGTTACTTCCTCTTCTGATTTCCCTACCAAACCCCTTTTAAAAGAAATACAAGACAATTTGTTTAGGATTCATGTGGCATATCTATGTGGTGAAGTGCCTCTTCTATAACTTGTTTTCTCTTTTTCCATATGTTTTTCTTTTCTTATTATCTTACAAAAAGTTGCAAGATAGAATTTGTTGAAAGATACACTATGATTCTCACCGTGGATAATTTAAATGTTTTCCTTTGATATTTAGTGGAAAAATTCTTAATTGCTTCATTGCTCAATTGACCCTGTCTCTTTTCTCCTATTTCATTTCATCCAAGTTTACCAGATCCAGTAGTATGTCTACCTTTCCATGTTTCACTTGATATTGATATTTCTTCAAATTGATCACCCAAGACTCTTTGACTCCGTTTCCCAATGGCATTGCCTTGCTTGGTCCAAACCAAAAATTTCAAAAGCCAAACCCTGTACTATCATAACTAGCCTAAAATTCCCAGAAAACAAAGATAAATCTTACAGAGAGATCCCTCTCTGAGTGTAGGAGGGCTAGATCCTAGACTCCAAAGTGGTTTTGTGGTTACCTCTATCAACTTCTTCCTCAGCTTGAGAAATTACAGAGTGCTAGCATAGTGGCGACCATACTAGGGACAAAAAGTTTTAGTTTCTCTAGGAAAGAGTATCAAGTTTCAGATCTGATTACTAATGGTGGATAATGATCAAACATAGGAAGGCTGAAATCATCCACCTCGTGACTCCATTCTAATTTATACCCAAATGAAATAATCATGGCGACTCCACTGATAGAAATAATTATTGCTTAAGGTGTTCACCAATGACTCCAGTAGGCTAATGAAGAACTCAGATGTTGATATCATCATTTCAAGGAATGCATATTTAGATTTTTCTCAGATTTATGGTTTCCCGAATCCTTTACCAAAGGATGAATATTTTTTGAGAAATAGTCCAAAATTCAATGGAGATGATATGAGTTTGACTTGGAAACATTTATCAAATTTTTGTGATTTCACTGAACTTCTTAAAGTCAAACATGAAGATGTTTTACTTAGATTATTTCATGATTTGTTTCAAGGAAAGTGTAAAAGTTGGGTTGAAGGTTTGTCTGCTAGATCTATTAAAAATATTACATCTTTTTGGATGGTCTTTATGGAAACATGGATGGAGAGGATAGAGTTTGTGGAAGACTCTCCTTCCATTCACAACTTCAGAGAATGGAATGATATGTACACTGATGAGGAAATTGATGAGAACTTTTCTACATGTTTGTCTTCTTATTTAAAATAATGTAAATGTAGCTCAAAGGTCAAGATTCAGTTTTTGGATGAAGTTGCTAAAGATATTGAAAGAGAATTTAAAGCTTTAGAAGATCAGGATAACCAGTCAAATTTTCCTTCATGTTATTCAATTTCAGAATTTTTGTGTCAAGAGGGATCTGTCTTTTCTGATTCGTTTGAGAATCATAATGATATTTCTTTTGAAACTCATGAAGAGGATCAGATTTTAAATTTAGAAATTCTAAGAAACCAAAAGAAAGTGGTTGATAGTTTATGTGAAGAATCAACTTGTCATATTACAGAGCTACAGTTTCAATAGAATGATGTGCATATGATTGATAGTCCTAGTTCTTCTGCAAATCAAAGTCTTGGATTTATATGGTTGCATGATGGATCAAACCTACATGATATTGTATTGATTCATTTGAAAGTTTTCAAAAAGATGACAAAAGAGATGAGCATACCATTCACAGTTCCTCTGAAAATGAGTTTGAGAGTTTTCAAGAAAAATTACAGTTTGAGCATCTCTATCATAGCAATCAAATAGCATAATATCATGAAAGTTATGATGTTTTCTTTGATCCTGTAGTTGACTATATGGTGGAATTTTTTAGTCAGAATAGTTGGTCATGCCTTTGCCAGAAAGGTCAAATCTATTATTATTGGTTGTTTCCAATACACTTTTTAATTTTGACTTTGATCAAGCATGATGAGGAAGCTCTATTATTATATCAACTATTGGATTGGCTTCATTGGCACTTTTCCATTACTTGATTGAGCAAAAATTTTGACAGATTAGAGTAGGAGTGTGAAAATAAGCTCAACATGGTGAGCACTTCTTTCAAAAAAATTCAGTTTGGTTTTAGTATGGATTTGAGTTTCCATGTTTCCATTTTCATTTGCAGTAGTGAAATCCAATTTTCAATTTTCTTTTGTTTTAGTTCAGGTTTGGAATAGGTTTCATCTCAGAATTTTGAAACAGGTACAAGAGTAGGTGACAGGTCAGAGCAAGTTCCAGGCTTCAGTTTTGGGAACAACCCAATGGATAAGGCTACTAATATATGGTGTTCTTGACACCTCCTATGGAGCTTCCATTCCCCATTGGAGCCTATGTTAGGGTCCTATAAATTATAGGAAATCTGATTATTCAGTTTCTATCTATTGTTGCTCTCATGAAGAAATCTCCTGGCTTGCCTGGTTTCCTTGGATGACTTTGCCCCTCCATCCATTTTTCTCAATCCTTCATTCACTACTGCATCACTCACTCCCCTGTCCATTCATCTTATGGACCACATCTCATCCACCATTCACTCCATTACACCATACATTTCATCATTCCCCTCGTTAATTTCATCCCTACATGAAATGATGTTAGGTAACCCGAGTTAAACTAACAAAAATAACTAGTTTAATAAGTCATTAAATAACCTAGGATTGTTAATAATAAAGATTAATTCATTAGGTTATAATGTTAATAATCACTAATTAGTAATTAGATTAAATTTAAGTGGGTTAGTAATTAGATTAGCGTAATAATAATAGTTTTAATAATAAATTAAAATAATTAATAATTAATTAATTAATTTTGAATGATGTTAATAATAAGTTATTAAATAAATTAAATAAATATTAGTTTAATACAAATCAAAATGAAAATGAAAACAAAAAACAAAACATTCAAAAAATTATTATTAAAACAAATAAAAAATAAAAATGAATTAAAACAAAATCAAATAATTGAATTAAAAAACAATTGAAAACAATCAAAACGAAACATTATAAATAAAACAAAGACAAAACATGTAAAAACAAAAAACAAAAAACAAAACAAAACAAAATAAATATATAAAACAAAACAAAAATAAAAAGATTAAAACATAAAAACTATATCCTAATTTTATCAACTCCCATCTGGTACTTTATACACTCACACATCCCAACAAAACAAATCAAATCAACGGTAAAACTATTCTTTCGGACCCCCTGCCATCCGAACATTAACGAGAGGCGGGGGTCCGAAAAGTGGTTACCAAGAGAGAATATTTCTCAAAACAAGATGATATGAAAAAAAATCCTCCATATTTTATACAACTGTCAAGATCCGGGAGATACAAGCTCATGATTGCAGCCCTATTTTTTAGCAGCCCGATCCTCAAAAGACAACTCAAATTCATCTAAGACAAGTGGCAGTCAAATGAAGATTTTTTGACAGAGGAGAAGGACATTGGTCTACATAAAATTCAACACCTATTGAACCAATTTTATTTTATTTTTTGAATTGATTCATTTTTTCCAGAAAACTATGAAAATTTAGTTATTATGTTGGCTATTTAAGCCATGATTTTGTAATTAAAAGGGGGTGAGATTGAAGAAGAAAGGCACAATTTGGGGTGACGGAAGTCATTCTTGGATGGATATAATCTTTTTGAAGTTTAATCTAATGTAAAGGTGCAGAAGTACAGGCTTCCCTAATACATATATTCTTGACAATGTTATTATGCAATCAGTATCCTTGTGTATGATCATTTTCCACTTCATAAATTCTCTGTCATCCATTTCCTCCAGTGTTTGAAGATGTGATTTGGAATTCATTTATTAATGCTCCATTTCAATTATCTTTAAATGATTTATCATTTGGTTTTATTCTTTGAATTCATCCTCCGATGCTCAATACATAGCAGCCTACAATCTTACCTGTTTATTAGAAGAATTCACTTAAATTTGTGCTCTTCATTGAATCAAATTGTTTTCTTTTCTCTGCTACCATGTCTCATTAATTTTAAGTCTTTGCATAACAACATTCACCTTGCCTTTGTCCCTTGGGAAGCCAATCACTGAGTCACTGGCATAGATGAAAACTTATTTTCAAGACTCGATGACCAATGTTACTTCCTCTTCTGATTTCCCTACCAAACCCCTTTTAAAATAAATACAATATAAGTTGTTCAAGATTCATGTGCCATATTTTTGTGGTGAAGGTCCTCTTATGTAACTTGTTTTCTCTATTTCTATATATTTTTATTTTCTTATTATCTTACAAAAAGTTGTTGGACAAAATTTGTTGAAAGATATACTATGATTCTCATTGTGGATAATTTAAATGTTCTTCTCTGATATTTAGTGGCAGAATTCTTAATTTCGTTGTTGCTCAATTGACCCTGTCTCTTTTCTCCTATTTCAATTCATCCAAATTTACCAAATCCAGTAGTATGTCTACCTTTCCCCGTTTCACTTGAGCTTGATATTTCTACAAAATTATCACCCAAGAATCTTTGACTCCATTTGTCAATGGCCTTCCCTTGCTTGTTCCAAACCAAAAATTTCAAAATCCAAACCTTGTACTATCATAACTAGCCTAAAATTCCCAGCAAACAAAGATAAATATTACAGAGATATCCCTATCTGAGTCTAGGAGGGATAGATCCTAGACTCCAAATTGGCTTTTTGGTTACCTCTGTCAACTTCTTCCTCAGCCTGAGAAATTACAWATTTCTAACACCACCTATCATTATTTCTTTAATCTTTGCTAAGCAATGCAGTAAGGTCATTTCACAAACCGGGAAGTTCGTCTTCTTTGTGATCCATTCTCATAGTAAGCAGAAGTTCGTTGCCACATCCATGACCTCTACACRGAGCCTTTATTTGTAGCAGAAGCAAGTGGATGGGATTGTGGAAGAGTACAGATACATCTTCCCCTCACCCACCAGGTTACTGACACACTTTGAATTCAAGCATMMAATTGATCTAACCCCCARTGCACCACTACCTAATGAACCAGTCTATCATCGCTTGCTGATGGAAAATGATGAAATCAAGTGCCAGAAACAAGAGATGCTTCAAAAGGGGCACATATGACCCAACKCCTCCCCTTCCAGAAGCCTGAATGTGATGGTACAGAAGAAATACAGGACTTGGCRGATYTGCATTGATTACAGAGAATTAAAACAAATCATTGTCATGAAACATTACCCAATTTATTGAATTGATGACCTTCTTGACCAACTCAAGTGGGGGGATTTCTTCAGCAATATTGACCTAAATTTTGGCTACCACCAGGTTCCCATCAAACCAACTTATGTATGGAAGACAACTTTCAAATCTAAAGAAGGTCTTTTCAAATGGTTGGTCATGCCCTTTGGCTTAACAAATGCACCAACAACTTTCATGAGACTAATGGATGATGTATTGAGACCCTTCACCAACTCTTTTGTGGTGGTATATATGGATGACATCCTCATCTTCAATAGAACTTGGGAATAACACATGTAGCATATTCAATAGAACATGGGAATAGCACATGTAGCTATATGCCAACTTGGAAAAATGCTCCTTTGGCATGAACAGGGTCCAATACTTGGGCTACATTGTTGATGAGCATGGGGTACATGTGGATCTAGCTAAGATCCAATTCATTCGTGACTAGCCATCCCCAACCACACTAACCACTCTTCAGAGCTTCTTGGGACTTGCCAACTTCTACCAAAGGTTTTTTTTGGGATTCTCCCATATTGCATGGGCCCTCAAATTAGTAACCAAGGGTGGTGGTGAGGAAAATTTCACATGGGGAGAGGCAAAACAATAATCATTTTATGATATGAAGCATCGCTTGTGCTCATCTCCAGTACTCTCCTCACCTGATCTACAACAATTGTTTGAGATTGAGATTGATGCCTCTTACTATATTGTAGGCATAGTTCTCATTCGACATGGTCAACCAGTAGCATACCATAGTGAGACACACTCTCAAATACTGTATGTAAATACCACACCTATGAAAAAGAAATGTATTCCATTTTGCAATCCTGTCGTCAATGGAAACATTACATTCTAGGAAAGGATACAATCATCCAAATTGATCACAATCCTTTGTAGTTCATATAGACACAGGGGAAGTTGCAAAGCAAATTCCATCAAAAGTGGTCCACATACCTACAATAGTTCCATCTCAACATCAAGTATAAAATAGGGAGCACAAATCATGTCGTTGACTGCCTTAGTCACCCTCCCATTGCTGCCCTCACCACAGTGCTCCATTCCTGTAATGAGGCATCTTAGTGGCCCCAACTTTATCAGTGTGATCTTGACTTCACCACCACCTATTACCTTTTGGGAACATGAGAAAATGTCATCGATTTTCACATCCAGTATGTACTGTTATGCCATATGGGCCACCTCTGTGTTCCCACAAGTGAGCATGCAAAGATGATTTGGGAGACTCACTACAGTCGAATGGAGAGACATTTTGGCATGGAGAAAATTGTGGTCATTCTATAGAAACATTTTATTTTCCAAAAATTAGACAAGATGTCATAAAGTATATTAGATCTTGCATTGCCTGTGCCATTTCCAATACATCCATTAAGAAGCAAGGATTATAAACCCCTCTTCCTACTCCCAAGAGGCATTGGGAATCCATCTCTATGGATTACATGTCTAGTCTTCCATCCACCAATCATTACAATGATTGTGTATTTTTGGTGGTTGATCAGTTTTTGAAGATGGCCATTATCACAACCTGCAAGAAGAGCATCACAATGGTAGATACTACCAAGCTCTTCTTCGAATAGGTGTGGGTCCATTTTGGGATACCACAAACAATCACCTCAGATCGGGACAACGGGTTCCTCAACACATTTTGGTTGAGTCTTTGTTCATTGTTGGACATGAATCTCATTAAATCCACTTGTTTCCATCCACAAATCGATGACCAGACATAGTTCATCAATCGAATGATTGTGCACATCTAGCGCATGTAAAACTCTAAGCATTCACATACATGGGATGAGATTCTTCTCTATGTTCAACACAACTACAACAAGGCTCTCCATAGATCCACCGACCATAGCCCATTTCAGGTGGGGCTGGGATTCCAACCCTTGGGTCCCATTGATGTTGCACTACCTCTTGCAACCACATAGGAATAATCCTCCCATGTTCAGTCTGATTTCGACAAAGCCACAAAATTCATTGAGAGGATTCAATACATCTTCCAACAGTTCCATGAGATTTTGTAGAAATCCAATGATAAGTACAACCAATGCCATGATCAACATCGGGTACTGCACCAGTTTTAGGTGGCAGACAAGGTATAGCTACATTTGGAGAAAGAGTTTCTTACACATCCCCATTGGAATCTTCACCCACTTCGCTATGGAACTTACACTATCATAAGATTATGGGTAGAATTTATTTTGAGCTCAACACTCCACCCTTCCTTGGCTTGCACTAAGTGTTAAATGTGGACCTCCTTCGACCATATTTTCCACCATTATTGGACACCTCAAAGATCGCAGAAAATTTGACACCAACAAAGTTCAACCTTGACTACATGGAACATGCATTCACTGATCATATAGTAGACACACAGGTCAATGGCACTTGCCAACAAAGGATCCAACTTTATCTAGTTGTCAAGGAAGGGAAACTCCTACACTAAGGCAAATTTCTCACGTGGGGCCAAATTTAGCAAAATTTTCCTCAGCTGATGGGGGCACTCAATGCTATGGACACCATTTCTTCCTAAGGGGGGAGAAGTGATCTAGGTGGACATTGGTGGCCACCCAACTATTCCAACTGGCTTCTCTTGACAGTTTTTAGTTCAACACGTTCTTATGTACTTCTTTGTAATTGTGGGTTCTACACTTCCAGGGATATATGAAGCCCTACATAGCTTCTAGGGGGATATTGGTGGCTTCCCACATAATCCAAATGGATTATTTTAGAATTTTTCATGTCATTACATCTTTTTGTACTTCTAGGGTTGTTTTGGGACCCTAAAAAGTGTTTTTTTGGCTTTCCACAGTCAAACTATAAATAGAGTCAATGTTTGATGAATAATTTTTAGTTATTGAAAATACCTTTCCAACGGGCTATCACGCGCCTAAAATGGAGGTTGTATGAAAAATTTATGACCCTGGGAAGTTGAGGTACCAACTTTCCCATAAAGGCCCACATAACTTTTGGCATTTCATCTCCTAGGGTTAGGATTTTGGATGTCTAGGGTTTTGGCATTCATGAGTAATGTTAAAAAGGCTTCTGAAGCCTCATTGTAATCATTCTGCTCAGATGGATGTGCGTAGTAGCCACATCTCTTCTCAGAGATAGCTACCACCATTCGAGCAAGTTCTTTCAGTTCTACACACTTTTAATGTATTTTATTTATTCAATAGAAGTTATTGTTCACTGGATATATGATGTTTTTCTTTGTATCTCTATTTTATGTTATTCAATCTATTATTCATTTTGTTCTTCTCATAAATCCAGAGCATTGCTTCATCCTCTTTTATCTTGGATTGGTAAGTACATTATGTCTTATTCTCTTTGTGTTGTAAAACTTTGGGTGGGCGGTATGTTGTTCTGGATTTAGTATTAATTTTTACAATCACATGTTTGCATGCCAACAAATGATAAACCACACATGTCTTCTTCTACAGATTGCTTCAACCCCTTTTTTTGGGGATTGGTAAATACATTATGTCCTATTCTCTTTATGTTGTAAAAGTAATGAGTTTAACATGGTCAAGTACAATGACAATACAATGAATAATGTTGACAAACCAGTAAGCATGAAATTAAATACATTGACAATGTAAATCACATCACACTAATCACACACAAAAAATCATCTATATCTAAATATATCTTATCTCGTGATATCTCATTCTCATATGTATTACAATGAAAACTTGTATCAGATTTCAACTACCGAAAACTGGTGTATTCCTATTGGAAGGTTGTGACACACACACATGGAAAATATAAAAAAACATGTTAATTTAAAAGAACTTTTACAATTCACTTGGATGGGGGTGTCCCATCCATAGGAGCACCACAATACTCTCCCACTGTCAATTGCATGTCCCTATCGACCTAGTAGGAGAAACTTTTATAACTCCACTTTCATACTAAAAGAATAATTTAGCAAGGCAATAAGTACAGGAGGTGGGAGATCTCAATTAGGAATCTCACAATAATTTTTCTTTTTAAATCAAGTTTCCCCCTCACCTGGTTAGTATTTGTATACTTCTTAGTGTTTTATTTAGTCTTGTTCTTATTTCTAGTGGGATTGAGTATCTAATTGAGGTTTTTGGTCCTGTGGATAGCCTTAATTCGTCATAGGTGTATTTTGTTGAGATTATGCTCAGTATTCAGTCTGTAGAATTGGGGAATCTATGCTTTGTCTTTAGTCAATAGAAGTGATGGATTTGCTTCCAGCCCTTAATTATTATGTTTTTCCTATCCGTTTTTTGAGAGATCAGGTGATGAAATACTCTTTTCTACCAAGTCATTCTTTAGATATTGTGTCTAAACTAGGTAGTTTAGTTCCCTCTATCTGTTCTTTGATCATTGTGCATTCTAACTAGACTCTCTATGGTTTAATTTCTCCTAATTTTTTCAACCACTTCCCTTCCCCTTTAAAGTGAATCATGGTGAAAATGGCCACTGACAACAACCTTAAACTAAGCAAAACTGAAACTTGTGACAAGAGGAAACTCAATCCTTGTTCCATCCCCTACATGTAGCAACATTATTATACCAAGGCCCAAAAGGAATCCCACAAGGCTAAATACTTTTACT
Organism: Picea engelmannii; assembly: GCA_009831015.1. NCBI lineage: Eukaryota > Viridiplantae > Streptophyta > Pinopsida > Pinales > Pinaceae > Picea > Picea engelmannii. The sequence continues at coordinate 321,094 of ML799365.1, read as the reverse complement.
ACATCAGGTTCACTCCAATAATTAAAAAAGAAGTGGACAATATGGAAGTTGCAATCAACCAGAGGAGAAATAAGATGACCCAAAGATCAAATAGAATTTGAATTTAGAAGTTGGGTGGAAGACATAGAATTTTCTAGAAATAGGCACACCAAGCTCTTCAAAACAACTGATATTTTATGGTTCACTAAATATCTCATTGCTCAAGTCATTAAGTACAAGGGAATCCAACAACAACAAATTTTACATAAAATGGAAATCTTAAACAAGAAATTCAGAGAACTTGGTAAATATATTTTTGCGGTAGGTTTTAAAGCCTTTGTTACATAGGGAAATGCAAGCGAGGGATGGAAAGAGAATGTTGGACACACCGACTATGCTGAGAGGGGGGGGTTGAACAGTTTAGGGTTGTTTTACCCAAACTTCCCTCGTACTAAAAAAATCATTAATTAATAATCACCATTAAATCATTATTCATTGTTGTCATTTATAACCAGTTTATATGTGAGCACATATCAACAATATATCATCAACAAGTCATCACCACAAGGAACACAAAGAACACAATATTTCTGTACAATTTTCTTTTATTATGGACTACAATCCTTGGGGTTTTTCAGCAACAACTGAATAGAGTACAACTCTACAAGAGCACCAGCTCTATAATGCAAGACTTAGCTTACACCCTCAGCACCAACTGAGATGAGTCAACAATCCTCAACATATATCAATCTGTTATAGGTATGTGAACTGTCAGTATATCAACAAGCATATGTACGTGCCCTACTAGTAGTACAGCCCACGTGTGTAGGTGACCAATCTATAGTGTAGCCTACGTATACCTTCTAAGCTATTAGGTTTTATCCTTTTCATCATATACTTAGATCCTCTACAACCTGAAAATACATTCTCTTCTGTATTCCACTGTCCAAACTGACCCAAGGCCAGTCACAACACATCCAAGCTCTCCAATAGCCAACTCATGCTTCTCAATCATACATTATTAATACTACTCAAACATGTGTAAATAACCAATGTACTATATCCATCATATCAGTATTGAATCATAAGAGTGTTGCTCACTTCATCAACCAATATAAATCGCATCACAACAACCATACCAAGAATGCCTTAAGCATTTACCACATAACAAACAAAAGTATCCATCGAGACAATAATACCACCATACCAGAATATCTGTGGCATATCTAAACCCATAGAGTGCAGATCTGGAACCTGCTCTAGTCTTCAATAGCCAGTCATCATCTCAAACACAAATCTCCATGATTTTATCTATTTTACATGCCTTGTCCTCATGCAGCCCGCGTGTGTACATTCCCTAGCCCATTACAGCCCGTGTATACCTCAGAAACTAGGGTTTCTGAAGCTCCGAGACTTTTGTCTTCAAGATCTTAGACATTGCCAAAAATTCGATGCATCCATCAAATTCTCCTCACACACTCTCTCTCAAAATATATCTTTAATCATGCTCAAGAGATACACACAAAATATACACAAGAGATGCTCCCCAAAAATGTACTTTTCACAAGAGACCCTTACCTCTTATTTATACTCTTCATCTTCTACATCACTTAACCCACTTCTAGGTCACTTAACCTATTTCTAGGTCACTTAACCTATTTTCCTCATTTTAGGGTTAACTACTTTCCATAAATAGAAAGTTCTCCATTACTTTACCATTTAAACATTCCTTCTTGATTTTGTCACCTCACTTTAATATTTAAATAATTTTTCTTTGACTTTATCATTTAAATAGTCATTTCTTCTTTGTCACTTCACTTTATTATTTAAATAATGATTTCTTCTTTTCAAGAACTTTGACTTCTTTCACCTCTTGGGGCTTCAAGCCATCATATGGGGGTCTTCTAACTTCGTAAGGCCATAATTCTCAAACCATGAGGAGTTATGTGACATTCCACATACCACCGGAAATGGTATGACAAGCACTATCCATATAGGGTTATTTCTTTGACARATTCATTGATCTTCATCTCATTATTCCATACTCAAGCATGGGTCGTCGAATCATACTTCTAGGATAACTCAACTGTAAAGTGTCTTCCCATGARGGATTTCACCATAAGGGGACCACTTTGGAGTTCATCCATTTGTGAACCTTATCTACCATGATAAGACCATTACATCAATCCAACTATGCATCATATATCAAAGAAACCACATCGATCCATCATCATCATGTATCAWTGACAACTCATTGATCCATCTTCATCTATGCATCATATCAATGAAAACTCATTGATTCATCTATMCATTCTCATCAAGGTCAATACATATTACACCAAGACATCATTCAATAAATCAATCACTTGAAATCAATCAATCAAACCACAATCAAACCATTGGCATCAATGACAACATGATCCAACAATCTCCCCCTTTGGCATTGATGGAAATACCAACATTGATGTCAACACCAATCATTGATGTCAACATGTAAACAAGGAATGATCTACATAAATATTCATCAATCATATAAATATGACTATCTCTCTGCATTACTAAATATCAATCACATCAATGTGACCATCTCCCCCCCGTTGACATCAATGGGAAAAGGCCATTCTCCTCTTGGGGTTGCTCCCCCTGCTTGAACTCTCCTTAGGAATGCTCCCACTGTCTGAATGCCTTTGATATTCCTCTGAATAATCTCTCCCCTTTTGAACAAGGGATATCACTCTAATGCAATGATGAAGATACATTGCTCATACTCCTCCTGTGACCATCGCTCCCCTAGAATTGTGCCTCTGTGTTCTTTCTTCAAATATAGGGTTTTTTCTTAGTATGTATATGATAAATATCTCCTCCTAGAATCATGGGAAGAAGAATGAATCCTCCTATGGGTATGTCTCCCCCTATTTGCAAGATGATAAATATGCTACCACATGATGATCCTTAGACCTGTACATTCATAAAGCTTATGCAATACCAAACATCATGAAGCAAATGATATGTCAACAATGAAATAGAGAATCATGAGAAAAATATCAACCAAGTACATCTTGTGCCAAAATATGTTCCCACCATGCATAACACCCATGTACGTCAACACCATACAATGTGCCATAAGATATCATCCATGGAATGTATCAACCATATGCTTCTATCAACATGTCAACATGTGCATCTACCAATATGCCAACCATGTGCATCCACCAATATGCCAACCAAGTGTATCCACCAATTTTCCAACCATGTGCATCTACCAACATGCCAAGCAAATGTGTATATACCAAATTTAAAACAAGTGTTATTCACTCATGATATGTCTCTACCATGAACCAAGTGCCACAATCATCAAATGTATCATGTACCAAAATATCTGTTGATCAAGTAATACCAATGATGTATTTTTAGTCAAGTACTCATCATCCAAACATATATCAAACATGTACATCAACATATATCACTACTTGCACCAAGAAAATATGCCAACCATGCACTAACATGATGAATCATCATACATGTATTCCAAGTCCTCCATAAAACATGTGCCAATCAAACTGCTAGTAGGTGCCGCTACCAACGTATCAATCATGCATCAATTGTAGATCAAGACATGACTCATCAATGTTGTACAACATGATCATCTCGTCAAATTACCAACTACATGTCCCAATATGTAGCCCATTCATATGCCAAATGCATGCATCAAGATATCGAATAAGTAAGATTCCAATAATATATCACAATATATATCAATGAAGCTCAAATATGCATCAGCCATGTCTCCCAACAGATCAACCTCAATCCTCCATTTACTATAGCAAATACTAAGCATCCAACAATACATGTACTAGTAGTATGCTTCAATAGATCAATGTCCTCTCTAGCTAGCAACATCATTGTATATCATATAACCAAGGTGCCATAACTTCACTGCAATAATCATCATTGCTTTTCAACAAAATATGTAAATGTGTTGAACCTGCATAGAATATATCTAGATAAACAATGATACACACATTTGTAGAGAGAATAGAAGAAAGAAGAAGAAGTAGAGAAAGAATGAAAGAATTATCATTAACCGTTGTGAATAATGAATAATTTACACATGATATACTCTTTATAGCTCAATGAGTGCGCACTGGAGTTGAACCAATGCACCATAGTGGTGGTGATCTAGAGTGATATGGACACACACCAGTAGTTACGGGAGTTAACTTCAACCTAGTCTAGTCTCTCAATCAGTTACCAGAGTGAACTGCCACCTAGTTGAGTTAACTAGTCAACTAGTCTTCAGTTAACTGACTAAACATAGAGTAGTGAGGAGTTAACTCATGCAATCAAGGCTAATGCACCACTCTGGTGATGATACCAAGGCAAGGTCGAATTAGCATGGTGATGATCCCAATGTTGCATGGTGAAAAAACCAATGCAGCATCTAAACTCATCTCAACTAGTCAAACTGAAGTGTCAACTAAAAGAGAACATTCTCCAGGTGGAATATTCTCGCCTAAATTATAGGAGACTGGATAATGACTAATTATGACTAATAAACAAGGAAAAAAAAATCCTAGGTGTGTGTGAAGTAACTCCAACACCCCCCTTGAACATCACTATGGTGAAAATAAATATTGGGTCCCAGCAACAAGGCCATGTTAGGTACCCAAGTACAAAATATACACTAAAAAAAAAGTGAGGAAATAGGAAAAGCCTCATGGGAAAACCCCCCCCTCAAGGTACAATGTATGTAAAAAGAAGAACTACAGTTGCTAGGAAACTGTGTCCTTCACTCCAAGATGACTTCATAGAGAATAGACCTTCTTCTCAATGAAGGTCTTAGTGAAGATGTTTTTCATTTGTTCCCCTGAAGGAAAAAACTGTAAGTCGATGATCCCCTCATGTACTAAGTCCCAGATGTAGTGCATGTGGATATCAATGTGCTTCTTCTGTTGCCTCTGAACTGGATCTTTGCAGAACTTCAGAGTGCTCTGGTTGTCACACCAGATGATGATTGGTCAATGAAACTGAATTCCCAAATCGGTGAGAAAATGGTGTAGCCACATAGCTTGAATGGTTATGTTAACTACCCCTCTGTACTCTTCCTCAGCTGAAGATAGAGAAATGGAAGCTAGCTTCTTTCTTGACCAATAGATAGGCCCAAAACCAAAACTGAGTGAGTAACCAGATGTTGACTTGCGATCAATGCTATCACCAACATAGTCGGAATCAATAAACCCAATGAGATCTAATGTAGATTTTGTTTCATAATGAATCCCAAAGGTGATGGTGCCCTATACATATCAAAGGATACGCTTTGCATATTTCCAATGTAGCTCATGCTCTCCTGCATGAACTTGGAAACTGCACCAACTACATATGAGAGGTTTGGTCTAGAGTATGTGAGATACAACAAGCTCCCCACTAGTTGTATGTATAGTGTGTTGTCAACCAGTGGGGCCCCCCCACCATCCTCAGGTTTGACTCATGATAAGAAAGGAGTTGAAGCACACTTGCATTATTTCATGTGAAATCTCTCAAGGAGATCTCGTGCATACTTGGCCTGAGACAGTTTGACGCCTGATGCATCCTGACTGATCTCAAGTCCAAGGAAGAAGTGTAGTGGACCCATGCCCATCATCAAAAACCTGTCATGTAGAATCCTCTTGACTACAACAATTGTTGAAGTTGAGCACCTGGTGATCACGAAATCATCGACATATAGAACTAAAAGTAGAAGTGAATCAGTCGTCCTGAGCATGTAGACATTTGGGTCTGATTTAAAACATACAAATTTCTTTGAAAACAGGTAGGAATCCATCTTGGCATATCATGCCCTAGGAGCCTTCTTGAGGCCATAAAGGGACTTCTTCAGTCGACAAAACAAAGATGATTCTTGCATAAATCCCTAGGGATTCTCCATGTAGATCTCCTCAGAGAGATCACTGTGAAGAAATGCATTCTTCACATCCATCTAATGGACTTCCCATCCTTTGGTTTCTGTAATGGAAAGTACCAATCGTATGGAATCCATCTTCACTACTGGAGTGAAGGTCTCATCATAGTTAATACCATGAAACTGTTGAAAGGCTTTGGCAACAAGCCTAGCTTTGTATACGCTGATATTTCCATCTGTTGCACTCTTGGTCCTGTAGACCCATCTGCATCTGACAATTTTCCTCCCAAAAGGAAGGGAAACTAGATCCCAAGTTTGGTTCTCAAGGAGGGAGTTCTACTCCTCCTGCATGGTGGATTCCCAAAAGGGATTTCCAACAGCCTCACCATAAGATTGTGGATCTGAGGACTAACCCAAGAAAATATGCCTAGAGGGAAATGGTTCAGTGGAAGTGAGTGCAACAGGAGGCTCCTCAAAATCAAATCGAGTTCTCCTAGAATCAGCTGGATCACCAACGAGATCCCCTGCATCCTAAAGAGTAGTATGTGCCCACTTGGGCCTCTTCTTTGGCTCTATAAATGTATCTAGATTCTCTGACTCTGCATCCAACTGTACTAACTCTGAATCTAAGAATCATCTAAGTCCTCTGAATCAAAACTCTCATCTGAAGAAGATTCGGCATGTGCATTCTCATCATCTCACACAGGTGGAAGAATGAAGGTGTCTGCATGCGGCTGTTGAGGTCCATGTGAGACACTTTCCTCGAATTGGACATTACGCTCAATGAAGAGTCGGTCCAAGGAAACATAAATAAGTCGAGATCCTTTCACACCATCAATGTATCCAACAAAAATGCACTCAATGCTCTGTGGATCAAGTTCCTTCATCTTTTCAGAGGGAATCTTGGCCCATGCATGTGAACCGAAAATGAGAAAGTCGTTCACTTCCGGTTTGAGGTCACTCCAAGCCTTGTAGGGGGTCTTATCCTTGGTAGATCTATGGGGATATACATTTTGGATTTATGTTGCATAGTTAAGTTCTTTGGCCCATAGTCTCTGTGGAAGTGACTTTGCATGCAGTATGCAAGATTCCATCTCCTTTAGAGATAGGTTTTTCCACTCAGCAACTTTGTTTTGCTATGGAGTATAGGGAACTATGTGTTGCAACTGAATCCCTACCTCATGGAAAATATTATGGATCTCATGATTTACATACTCTCCCCCATTACCAGTTTAGAGGAATTTGATCATCTTTCACAACTATGTCCCAACCAAGGCTTTGAAATCTTTGAGGTGTTGAAAGACCTCATATTTTTTCCTGAGAAAGTAGATCCATGTAAAACGTGAGAAATCATCAACAAAAATGAGAAAAAAACTCTCTTTCTTTATGGATAGATGTGTAAAAGGACCCATAAGTTCATTGTGGATCAGATCTAAAGGTGCAATAACTCACTGAGACTTTCCTGTGTCGAATTTCTCTTGAGGGTGTTTTCTGAGAACAAATCCCTCACATACTCCCTTGGAGAAATGGATGTATGGTAGACCATCAACTAATATGTTCTTTCTAATTTGTTGCATGTATCTAAAATTCAAATGTCCAAACCTTTTGGGCCATATCCTACTACTTTCATTAGCATGAGTAAGTAGTAAATTGGAATCAGGTTCAATGAATTTAGAAAATGTATACAATCTAGACTGATGATTTACCTCACTAGTAGCAACCCTGGAGTTGGTTTGCATGTCATAGATTTCCATGTAATTTAGTGTGAATGTGACTTTCTTTCCAGTTCCAAAATTGATACACGGAGAGAAGGATGACAGAAAGTGTGGGAACATGCAGCACGTTCTCAAAGCTTCTGTTGGTGAGTTCAATCCTTCCTTTGTCGGTGACTTCAACAGAAGAGTTGTTCCCCATCCGAATAGGAGGACCTTTTCATGCATACAAAGAATAATAGACTACTTCTGATGCATCCATGTGATGTGATGCTCCTGAATCAACGATCCAAGCATCGAGAGAGGAGTTGATGGCAATCAAGGCATTGCTAGAATTTCCTTTCTTGGGATTCAGATCTTTTGGCTTCTTCTTCTTTGCACCCTCAGGGATGCAATCTCCAAGGTTGTTTTGCTAAAGTATTTGAGACATCATATCTATTTTTTTTTCATGCATGTGGATTTTGAATGGAATCCTTTGTGACAATACATGCATTTCTCCCCTTTTCTTCCCTTTTCCCCTTTGGATCCAGAGGTATCGATGAAGGGTTTTGTGTACCCTTCATTCTTTGGATGTGCATGAGATTTCCATTTATCTTTATCTTTATATTTCTGATATTTGTGGCTGCCATCATGCACAATGAGTGCATGCGCCCTTGGGCCTTTGATTGTTCCCATGTTGATGAGCTTGGTTTGCTCTTGTGCCATGGATTCGATAAAGTCCTCAAGAGAGGGCATCTTCTAGGTGGCTCCAGAGGCGAATCTAATAGTATGGAATGTAGATATGAATACAGAGAATTCAAGACCAATATTGGAGAGAATGGTGAGAACCATTTGTTTCTCCTCCTTAAATTTATCAACCCCGCAAGCTTTGAGTTGCGACAGTAAATCCTTGAATTTTGTAAAGAAATCTTGGATATTCTCGAAGCTTTTTGGATCCAATGTGAGCAGCTCCACCTCCAACATGTGTCCCCTCATCTCATCTTGTTTTTCAAATATCCCTTCCAAGGTGGTCCAGGCTTCATTAGGATTCTTACAGGAACATATATGAAAAGGGAGATCGGGAGAAATAAGACTACAAATTGTTCCGAGTGCCTCATCCATGCGATTTAAGTACTTGGATTTTTATATGGCTGATTTCGGTTTTGTATATGTATTCAAGGTTAACTTGTACAACCCTATATATTGGATATGTATGGTTATCTTCTCCTTCCATGAAAAATAGTTGTAAGGTGTAAGAATGAATTCTTTTTGGAATTCCATCTTTCCGTTGTCTTGAATCTTTTGTACCTACAAACTATTTTGGTGTAGATTTTGCTGAACAGTCTGTCGGCTCTAATACCATGTAAATGTGTTGAACCTGCATAGAATAGATCTAGATAAACTATGATACACACATTTTCAGAGAGAATAGAAGAAAGAATAAGGAGATAAAGAATGAAAGAATTCTCACTAACTGTTGTGAATAATGAATAATTTACACATGATATACTATGTATAGCTCAATGAGTGCACACTGGAGGTGAACCAATGCACCATAGTGGTGGTATAGATTGATATGGACACACACCAATAGTTACGTGAATGAACTTCCACCTAGTCTAGTCTCTCAGGCAGTTACCGGAGTGAACTGCCACCTAGTTCAGTTAACTAGTCAACTAGTCTTCATTTAACCGACTGGAAAAAGAGTAGTGAGGATTTAACTCATGGAATCAAGGCTAATGTGCCACTTTGGTGATGATACCAAGTGTTATCACTGAAATTTCATCCGCACGTGGCGACAAGAACTCCGCATCGTCAAAACAGAAAATAAGTCATTCATGGCACAAGGTTAATTCCACAGCACAGCAAAAGGGTCAAAACTATACAAAATGGCCAAAAAATTGCAAGGCGCTTTACATCCTCTGGGCACGCGCGCGTATGCACACAACAAATTCATACAAGGCACGCATATGTGCACAAGGCGCGGTTGTTTGGCGAAAAACCCGCGCGCGTGCTAAACGACGCATTTATTGAAACTGGTCGGCTTCCCAACCACTAATGGATCGGCTCCCAAGTCGATTTGACACCAAATCCGAGCTCAATCCTCATGGTGGGCTGGTCAAAGACCTAATTGTGCCCTAAAGAGCCCCTTTTC
>ML799365.1:282849-311273 GCA_009831015.1 Picea engelmannii | reverse complement strand
CTGGGCATGTAAGCACTCATAATTTGCTCACCAAGTGACGAATTGGGTGCAAACACCAAGGAAAGTTCAAATTAGCATGGTGATGATCCTAATGTTTCATGGTGACAAAACCAATGCAACATCTAAACTCAACTTAACTAGTCAAACTGAAGTGTCAACTGAAAGAGAATACTCTCCATGTGGAATATTCTCCCCTAAATTATAAGAGAGTGGATAATGACTAATTATGACTAATAAACAAGGAAAAAACTTAGGAAAAATAAATCCTAGGTCTGTGTGAAGTAACTCCAACAGAATATGTCTCAATCCACACTCATGGGTTAGTGTCATGCATCCAAGATGGACTTTCATTATTTTTATCATCACATTTCATAATCCAATATAGAATTCTAAAAACCTGCAGTAAATAGTGCCATAAATTGCAACAAACCATGCCAGACCCTGCAACATAGAGTTATACCATCACATTAAGCTACAACACATGTGCATTTCCTTTTTCCCAAGACTTTACCCCATGTATGCGATTTGTTGCACAACAACTCACATATGTACGCGACCTATTCAAGGTCATCCTACATATGTATGTGACTGTTACCACTATCACCCGCGTATACCTCAGCAGATGACATACTTGAGCTTCCCTTTAGGTTTTCATTATGTTCTGACTGCTCAGTCTTCTTCACCCACTTTTGAAGGTGTCCCTGCTTCTCTGAACTTGAACTCTGAGTTTCCATCTTTGCAAAGATGTTTCCTTTCCTTACCCCATTCCGTCTTCTAGCCATGCTATGTGAAGTCCTCATCATGTACTTTCTTCTTGTGTTCTAGCAATCTTGGGATTTGTGGCCAAATCCACTACAGCTATAGCATCGCATGGTGTTACAGTGAATATCAATGTGTCCTTGATCACATATCCAACACCTTATGGTGTTATAAAATATTCCATTATATTTCCTTTCATAAGTTCTACATTTAAAGGATTTGTGACCATATTCATTACATGAATAACAATGCCAATGAAAAATACTTTCATACCTTAGCTTTGGTGTCCCAAAGATAGCTTCTTGATGTCTTCCTTTCTTTGTTCTTTTGAAATTTTCTTTAACTTGTGTGGATGGTTGATTTGCAACATTGCCTTCATCCTTTGATGGACTTACCTCATGCTCCTTTGACGTTCTTGCTTCAGCATGTGTAGCTTCTCCTTTGTAACCAAGACCAGATTTACCATATGGTGATCTTTGATTTTCCAAGATCTCACTCAAGATTTGTGAGCTATTCAAGAATTTGTTTGACTTCTCTACCTTCTTTCTAAGGTCAACAATTTTAGCTTCTATCTTATGACATGACTCTTCCTTTTCATTTATTTGATTCTTCAATAGTTCCTCTACCCTTTTGGCTTCTTCAATTTGGATCTTGAGATGAACAATAGTTTCAAAACATTTGTTAATCTCATCATCTACCTTCTTATCTTCTTTTTCATTCTTTAATCTTGTGATCTCTTCTTCCTTTTCCTCTAATTGAGTCTTTTTACTCTCTTCTTGTTCCTTGAGCAATTCCCTTAACTTCAAGATGTTCCTTTGACTCTTCTGAAGAAACTTCTTAGTGTTAATATATGAAAGATAGCTATATTCTATATAATAATGATCATTGTTATATTCATATAAACTATCTTCAACCTTCTTTTGAAGTTCTAATATATCTTCTTCTATTCTTTCCATGGGATAATAATTAATTGATTCTATACAAACTAATTCTAGATTTTCTTCTTCACTTGTAGAAAAGAATTCAACATCGTCATCTTTTGAAATATTGCAATCAAGGGTTTTTGATGATTCTTTACCTTCATTTGAAATGTTTTCAAGATCTTCCTTTTTGCCAACATCATCACATGATTCTTTGTCTTCATTTGAAGTTTCTTCAAGATCTTCCTTTGTGCCAACATCATCACATGATTCTTTGTCTTCATTTTAAATGTTTTCAAGCTCACATATAGAAATAATGCAATCAAGATTTTTCAGAGATTCTTTACCTTTGATGATATTGATGGAGTGGTCTTCAATATCTTATTTCTTTCTTTGATATGTTCTCTAGCTTTAGCCATAGATCCCATGCTCTCTTTGATAGGGATTGAGAGTCCACTAAGAATAGTCCTGAGAACCAATGCATCACTCTTCTTTACTTCCCTTTGAGCTGCAAACTTTGACTTGTTCTTCAATGAAACTGATCCACCAATTGTTGCCTTTAAAATATTTTCTCCCATTTCCTTCAAATGTACTCTCATATCTATTCTCCAATTAGAATAGTTTTCCTCATCAAGGATTGGAACTTCATCATCCATTTGTGTGTCCATGGATCTCTTCCAAGCTTGTTAAGGCTTATAGTGAAGGCCTCGCTCTGATTCCAATTGTTGGACACACCGACTACACTGAGAGGGGGGGTGAACAATGTAGGGCTCTTTTTCCCAAACTTTACTCTTACTCAAAAACTCATTAATTAATAATCACCATTAAGTCATTATTCATTGTTGTCATTTATAACCAGTTTAGATGTGAACACATATCAACAACATATATCAGCAATAWATCATCAACAAGTCATCACYGCAAGGAACACAAAGAACAMAAGATGTATGTAKAATTTTCTTTTATTACAAACTACAATCCTTTGGGTTTTTYAACAACAACTGAATAGAGTACAAMTCTACAAGAGAACCAACTCTATAATGCAAGACTCAGATTACACCCTCAGCACCAACTGAGATGAGGCAACAATCCTCAACAAATATCAATCTCTCACAGGTACACGACCTGTCAGTAGATCAACAAGCGTATGTACATRCCCTACTAGTAGTACAACCCACGTGTGTGCATGGCCAGTCTATAGTGTAGCCTGCGTATACCTTCTGAGTTATTAGGGATTATCTATTTCATCACATACTCAGATCCTCTRCAACCTGCAAACACATTMTCTTATGTGTTCCACTGTCCAAAATGACCCACGACTAGTCACAACACATCCAAGCTCTCCAATAGCCAACGCATGCTTCTCAATCATACATTATGAATACTACTCAAACATGTGTAAATAACCAATGTACTATAGCCATCATATCAGTACTAAATCATAAGAGTGTTTCTCACTTCATCAACCAATATAAACCACATCACAACAGCCATACCAAGAATGCCTTAAGAATTTGCCACACAACAAACAAAAGTATCCATCAAGACAATAATATCACCATACCAGAATCTCTGTGAAAGATCTGAGCCCATAGAGTGTAGATCTGGAGCTTTCTCTAGTATTCAACAACCATTCATCACCTCAAACACAAATCTCCATGATTTTATCTACTGTACGCGCCCTGTCCTCATACAGCCCGCGTGTGTACATGCCCTAGCCCATTACAGCTTGTGTATGCCTCAGAAACTAAGGTTTATGAAGCTCTTAGACCTTTTCCGTCAAGATCTCATACATTGCCTAAACTTTGATGTGTCCATGAGATACTCCTCATGCTCTCTCTCTCAGAATAGATCTTCAATCATGCTCAAGAGATACACACAAAATATACACAAGAGATGCTCCCCAAAAATGTACTTTTCACAAGAAACCCTTGCCTATTAATTATACTCTTCATCTTCTAGGTCACTTAACCCACTTCTAGGTCACTTGACCCATTTCTAGGTCACTTAGCCTATTTTCCTCATTTTAGGGTTAACCACTTTCCATAAATATAAAGTTCTCCATTACTTTACCATTTAAATATTCCTTCTTGATTTTTTCACATCACTTTAATATTTAAATATTTTTTCTTTGACTTTATCATTTTACTTTATCATTTAAATAATCATTTCTTCTTTGTCACTTCACTTTATTATTTAAATAATGATTTATTCTTTTCAATCACTTTGACTTCTTTAACCTTTTGGGGATTCAAGCCATCATATGGGTGTCTTCTAATTTCGTAAGGCCATAACTCTCAAACCATGAGGAATTATGTGACATTCCACATACCACCGAAAGTGGTATCACAAGCACTATCCATCTAGGATAGTTTCTTTAACAAATTCATTGATCTTCATCTCGTTATTCCATACTCAAGCATGGGTCCTCCAATCATACTTCAAGGATAACTCAACTGTAAAGTGTCTTTTCGTGAGGGCTTTCACCATAAGGGGACCACTTTGGAGTTCATCCATTTATGCACCTTATCAACCATGATAAGACCATTACATCAATCCAAATATGCATCATATATCAAGGAAACCACATCAATCCATCTTCATCATGTATCAATGACAACTCATTGATCCATCTTCATCTATGCATTATATCAATGACAACTCATTGATTCATCTATCCATTCTCATCAAGGTCAATACATATTACATCAATCAATCAATCAATCAAACCACAATCAAACCATTGGCATCAATGACAACATGATCCAACAGAGAAAACAAACACTTGGACTTAAAGCGAACCCTTTCAAACCCAATATTTATTGAGGAGAATGTGAAACATGAAAACAACCTGCAACAAAAAGGTGTCTCAAACATCCACTTCTCTAAGCCTCTCTAATTAACTTCACTCTACTTGGTCTTACATATAAGATGTTTTAAGTTTTTTTAATTTCTAGATAGTCCAGGGATTTTTTACTACATTATACATGCAAATACATAATACTTGGATAATTATAAGGGAAGTTATTGAACTTGAAAGATAATATGATGATACCATTTTTTGCACTCAATGTCGTGGTTTCTTTAATACTAATCTAGACTCTAACTTAGAAATATAAAACCTTTCAAATTAATTTAAATAAATATTAAAATTATGTTACAAATCAAAATGTTATTATTTGATAATTAATTTATATTATAATTAATTTATATAATAAATTTTATATTATAATTAATTTATATAATAAATTTTATATTATATATTATGGGCTTGAAACAATTGTAAAGCAGTTAACCTTTGGAGTTGGGATAAGAAGAAACTCCTCTTTGAGACTCTTGTTACACCTGTTATTCTTTATGGATGTGAAGTTTGTGGCTGTAGTATCTCCCATGAATCCTGGACAAAGATAGAGAAAACAAAACAAAAAACATCCTAACCTATAATCTCAAAATTAAAGGAAATACGTCATATCCCATCCTCCTCTTAGAAACAAGTCTCTCCCCCATTGAGAGCTTGGCTATGACTAGATACCTAATGTATAAGAACAAGTTAAACAACATGAAAGACAAGAGGCTTCCTAAAATTGCTTCAAAATCGAGTCATAACCACCATCAACTCAAACGAGGATGGCATAAAGATGCCTAGTCTTGGCTAAACTATTGGGGAATCATAGAAGACAACATTTTGCAGAAAAAAGATACTATTTAAAAAAACATCCAATCAAAATTTAAGGAGAAAATGTGGTGTGATAAAGAGTTAGAGGAAAAAAGAAAATTAAGGTATTATAAGGATATAATCAACCCTAATCTAGAAGATCAAAATTATCTTTCTATTTTTCCAAGTGTAAAGAAAAAAAAAGCATTGCTAAGATAAGAACAAATTCTCACGAGCTCCATAGTGAAATTGGGCATTGGTCAGATCCTAAAATGCCATGGGATGAAAGAGTGTGTCACCTTTGTGACACTAAGAAGGTTGAAGATGAAAAACACTTTCTCTTAAATTGTCCAACTTATACCCATATTAGATTTCATTGTTCTCTTACTCTTTTTCTAGCACATAAACAAAATTTTAAAGAATCTCAAATAACCACTTACCCTCTTATAACCATCATCATCATTTTTCATTTTAAAAATAT
This sequence comes from Picea engelmannii, assembly GCA_009831015.1. Lineage (NCBI taxonomy): Eukaryota > Viridiplantae > Streptophyta > Pinopsida > Pinales > Pinaceae > Picea > Picea engelmannii. The sequence goes on along the minus strand of ML799365.1, from coordinate 305,458 downwards.
AAAATTCAAAAAAATTTAACATTAAATTAAAATTTTTAAATAAATTTTAATAATTCTTATATATTATTACTCTAATTAAAATAAAATTGAAATATAAAAATGGTTAAAACAACAATTAATTTATATGTCAATCAATAAATTTATATATCTTTTGAAAGTAGAAAGTCATTGTTTTAGATTGTTTTTATTATACATCCATTATTTTTAATTGTTTTTATTTAATTCTAAAAATATTGATTATTTAGAGAGGTATTTATTTAAACATAGGAAGAATGTTTGGGAAAAATAAATATAAAGGAGGATGGAATTAACCTTGAACCAAGAGAAAGAGTATGTGAATGTATTGTAATTACAAAGATAATTTATTGTAATAAAAGAACGAACTTAAAATACAAATAAGTAATAAAAAATTAAGATTTATTTATTGTAATAAAAATCGATATTAAAATAAAAATAAGTTAATTATTTTTAAAAATATTTATCTATTTAATAATAGTAATGATAATTGTTAACATGAATCATTTTAGTTTATGAAACTTTAATAAAAAAATATATAATTAATTGTTTAATTCACCTACACAGCAACAAACAACGCTTTGACCAAGAAGACACCTACACGATTTTTTTTATAATTTCAAGTCTATGCTGTCCAAAATGCACTATAATTGCAATTAATATCTTTCGATAGGAATTGCAATTTTATTGAATGTTATATGGATTTTTTTTTTTTAATAAAATTTGATTTATTTATTTTCCAAATGTTTTTTACAGTAACATAACTCATTTATCTTCTTTTTTTGGTTATCATAGGACTGTTAGTGTCAGAAGTCACTCCTGGATTGCAGCAGGAGCAGAGCCCAACGCCCATTAGTTTTTATGTCACGATAGTTTTAATGGGTGATCAAATGAGTAGAGACTCGGGAAGGTATCACTCAAACTCAGAGATTGGGTCCAGCATGCGAGGAACAAAGGAGGTCTTGATCTAACTTAAGTCAGTGGGTTGATTGAAAGATGAACAGTTAGAAGACTTGATAAGAAGAGTGAACAAACTACTTCAGGAAACAGGCCTTTCAATAATTTGTTGAAGAAAAACTATGAATGTGAGATCCTCTAGTTTAGAGCTTTGAGAAATTGAAAGGGGGGGGACTTGAATGGATTCTCCAATTCCAAGTCGTTCAGTGCTAAGAAAATCACAGGGAATGATTAGAAATAATGCAACTGTTACAGTGATCAAATTCTACATCATCCTATAACAGCTACAACTCAACTGGATTCTCCAATTCCAAGCTTTTCTAACACAGTGTAAACAAAGACGTGAGAGAAGCTGACATTCATAAGGAAAGAAATATCAAGAGTCCATGCATAACCAGAATAACAGTGCTTCATTAAAGCTTTACAACCGGAAGCCTTGCTCAACCATCGATCTTCTTTTATAGATAAATCCGGGAAGTTGACAACGTAATTTCACCCGCTCACTTGATTTTTAGCCTGAAATGGGGCTTTACATGCTACGCTTGGGTGTTCTTCATGCAACCTGCAACTCTGGATGCTCTCGGGCCCAAGACAAGAATTGTTGCTAACATTAGGCTCCATGGGGGATAGAGTTGTCCCTGTGATGCTCTAAGAACTCATTCTGCAGCTTCAGTGCCTTGTTGTTGGGCTATGGAGTCAGTCTCAAAACATCTTGCTGCTGAAAATATAGGCCGAAAAATAAAACCAACAAAATAAAGATACATGCTCAAAGGAGCTTATTTATATACAATTCTAAACTAATAAAACACTTTACATGGGGCTAGGTGAAAGCAGACTTCCACCATAGCCAATCAAGTAACTTCCTGAAGGGAAGCTCTTTCTTTCTGTCGATGATCACCAACAGATGGTGTAACCATGACAGCAGAACGGATACACTCTTCAACTTCTTCTCACAGGGTGAAGTTGATATGGAATAGGGCAGCTCCAAGGCATAAAGGACATGCCACTCCATGTACTCGCTGATAAGATAATAGAATGAGTGGAAAACCCTGTGAAAAGGGTAGCAGCAGGCCTGCTCTGCTCCACAGCTACTCCTACAGGGATGAACTTCATGAGTCTGCATAGGTGAATGGGCGGGCTCCAGGCAGGAAGTCACTTATTCCACTGGTTCTTTCTGCTCTTCTTCTTGGCTCTCCCCCAGGTCTGATTCATATTCATCATAAATAGGGACCATGGGGTGGTTTTTCTTGCTCATTGGCTCTTCAGTATCTTTATAGTGATCAAATGTAGGATAATCTTGTTGCTCATCATCACTATAATATACATCAAAAAGGGGGTGTCCTTCATTGATATGATCCTCCTCCAGAACAATGATCCCATAAAAAAAATTCGTATTAGGGATAGTGGGACCTGGTAGTTCTGGCTGCTCATACATAATCTTTTTCTCTTTAATCCCAAGTAAAAATATATCATGACAAACCCCCTGGAGGAAAAGAGAAGATTCTTCTTCCACAACTAACCCCTCTTTTAAAAAGAGAGGGTCTTCATCATCATGAGCAGAGTTGCTAGGAACATCTGCTTCAACCCGATATCTAGGTGAGTCATCTACCATGGACTACATTTTCTCTATAAACTCACAATTTCCACAAGAGGCATGTTGATCGTTATGAATATCTAAAAGAATAGAGGCATCTGATATAATTTCAGATGCTTCCATTCTAGGGCTAACAGAATTAATATCATTCAACACCCCTATATTTTCCTGGCAAATGCTTTCCTCCACAATAAAATCTTCATCATGGACCTGGTCTTCAGGGCTAGAAGAGGCTTCATGAAGCGAAGAAAACTCCTCACAATAGTTTTCATACAAACAATCAGCTGGAAAATAATCTTTACAAAATGAATTGAAAGTTGTATAAAAACCTGTTAAAGAGCGGATGCTTGCAGTGGGAAGAGACTGAAACCATTCAAGAGCAGCTCCCTTCAATGAATACCTGAAGAGATTAATCTGGACATCTTCATGCATGATATTAAGTCAATGAATAACCTCATGAAAGTCTAGTAAATTCTCAGCTGGTACCTCCCAACTCTTTGCATGAAATTCAGGGAGGAAATTTTCCCATATGTCTCTATCAGGAAGTGCATTAGGAAAACCAACTATTTAAGAAAAGTCATAGAAAGCAAACCTTTGAGCCAGAATTTTCTCCATATCGAACCAGTGGAGTCGCCAATCGATCCTCGAATCATGGAGTCGCCAGGTGAAAGATGCGCAACTTCAAATGTGCCTAGTCCTTGTTCACCATCAAAGTCCAGATCTTAATGTTTTCGCTACCCCAGGAAGCTTCTCAGGCTAAGAACGYAGCCGMTGAAACYTTCTTGAGAAAKCTCCTTTGGGTTATCTTTCAGGTGTGCCAACAGTAGCCACAGCTAAAACAGTGAAGTGGAAACAATGGAGTTACCACAGTGGAGTTKCTAGGTGCACAGTAGCAATMTTGATAATTCTGATATCTGATGCACCTTCATCATCAGTTAATCATTGTCGTTCAATCCCAAGGAAAATTTTCAACTTTGTCCCCAACAACGRCACCAAAAATGTTAGCGTCAGAAGTCACTCCTGGATTGCAGCAGGAGTAGAGCCCGACACCCATCATTTTTTATGTCACAATAGTTTTAATGGGTGATCAAATGGGTAGAGACTCGGGAAGGTATCACTCAAACTTAGGGACTRGGTCCGACATGCGAGGAAAAAAGGAGGTCTTGATATAACTTCAGTCAGTGGGTTGATTGAAAGATGAACAGTTGGAAGACTTGATAAGAAGAGTGAACAAACTACTTCAGGCAAYAGGCCTTTCAGTAATTTGTAGAAGAAAAACTTTGAATGCAAGATCCTCTGGTTCAGAGCTTCGAGAAACTGAAAGGGGGGGGACTTGACTAGATTCTCCAATTCCAAGTCGTTCGCTAAGAAAATCACAAGGACCGATTAGAAACAATGCAACTGTTACAGTGATCAAATTCTACATCATCCTATAATAGCTACAACTCGATTAGATTCTCCAATTCCAAGTTGTTCTAACACAATGTAAACAAAGACATGAGAGAAACTGACATTCATAAGGCAAGAAATCTCAAGAGTCCATGCATAACCAGAATAACAGTGCTTCATTAAAGCTTTACAACTGGGAGCCTCGCTCAACCATCGATCTGCTTTTATAGATGAATCTGGGCCATTGACAACATAATTTCGCCTGCTCACTTGATTTTTAGCCTGAAATGGGGCTTTATGTGCTACGCTTGGGCGTTCTTCGTGCAACCTGCAGCTCTGGATGCTCTTGGGCCCAAGACAAGAATTGTTGCTAACAAGGACCAATGTTCAAGGTTGATGTCATATTCTGAACAACAAATTATAATAGTTTTTAATTTTTTTTGTTTTTCAATATTAATATTACTACATTATATTTTTATTATATATATATATTTGTTTGTGGGATCACACCCGGCTTGAGCTATATCTGATCTGAGCTACACTAATTTTTAATATAGTTAGATTTTTTGTTACCACAAGTTTTTAATTAATAACTTTAACATCACTGAACCCCTTAACAATACACTCTATTACAAACTATCCTACACCTAGAAGACTATATATATATATATATATATATATATATATATATATATATATAATTTATAAATTTACTATTTATTTTTTTCAATTACTAAACTGTCATGCCACAGTTGTTTCTTTATAATACTTTATAATAATTACCTGCCCCTGCCTCTACCTCTTTGTCTTTTGAAGGACCAAAAGACGATAAAAAAACGTGGCAGATTGGGATTAAAAAAAAACAATATAAAAAACATGCCTGATCCGTAAAAAAAGGACAAAATAAAAATCAGTGTCCTTGCTCTCTTTCGGTGGGAGGATCAGTGCACTTGCTCTATTTTGATGGGTGATATTTTTGTTAATTTGTACAATCACATGCCTCCATGCCAGCAAATGATAAACCACACATATCTTCTTATGGAACTTGCTTTAGCCTCTTTTATATTGGATTGGTAAATACATTGCCTCTTATTTTCCATGTTTGTAAAATAACAATGAGTTGAACGTGGTCACTACAAGGCCAATACAATGAATAATGTTGAAAAATAACTAAACAGAAAATAAATAAAATATATTCACAATGGAAGATAGTTGTCTTCACTCACTGTTGATTGACAAACTGAGTTATGATAGATTTTTCCACTATGATATAAGTACAATGACAATGTAATGAAATAAAATAAAATACATTCAAAATGTAAATCACATTTATCACAAGCACAAAATCATCTATATCTTTATATCTTATCTCGTGATATCTCAATCTCATATATATAACATTGAAAAGTTGTATCAAATTTCAATTACGAAAAAGGGGTATTCACGTATGTTACATTAAATAGTTATATCAAATTTCAATTACCAAAAAGTCATTGTATTCCACTTGGAAAACTACGATTCATACACACAAACACACTCACTCACATACACACACACACACACATATATATATGAAAAATACAAAAAATTATGTTAATTTAAAAGAACTTTAAAATTCACTTGGATGGGGTGTCTCATAGGAGCACCACAATGCTCTTCAATTGTTAGTTGCATGCCCATGTTATAACTTCATGCTCATAGTAGAAGCATAATTTGGCAAGGGAAGACATGAAGTACAAGAGGTGGGAGATGATGGAGTTAATGGAGAAAGAGGCTTCATCAAGCACCTATCTCCTTAGTTAGGAATCCCAAAGTGATTTCTCCAACAAGATGCCCCTTCACCTGATTAATATTTGTATGCGTCTTAGTGTTTTATGCAGTCTAGTTCTTCTTTCTAGTGGGATTAGGCATCCACTTGAGGTTTTTGGTTATGTGTGTAGCCTAAATTCATCAAAGGAATATTTTTTTTATACCATGCTCTATCTTCAGTGAGTAGAAGTGGCACGTTTTTTTGGGGGCCTTGATTCCTCTATTTTTCCTATCCCTGATCTAAGAGCTCAAGTGATGAATTACTCTTTTTTTCCAAGTCAATATTCATATATTGTCTCTAGACTATGAAGTTTAGTTCCATATGTTCATGCCTTGATCATTGTCCCTTCTGGATGGACTCTCTGTAGTTTAATTTCTCCTAAATTTGTCAACCATCACCCTTCCCCTTTGAAGTGAATAATGGTGAAAAAGGTCACTGATAGTTCAACCCTAAACAAACCAAAAATGAAACATGTGGCAAGAGGAAACTCAATCCCTTTTCTAGACCCTACATGTATCAACACTATCTCATTAGGGCCCAAAAGGAAGCATGTAAGGCTAAATACTTTTACTACTTCATGTTCTCTCCAACAATTAAAAAAGAAGTGGAAAATATCGAGGTTGGAATCAACCAAAAGAGAAATAAGATGACCCAAGACCAAGTAGAAGGTTGGGTGGAAGACCTAGGATTCTTTAGAATTTTTCTAGAAATAGGGACACCAATCTCTTGAAAACAATATAGCTTTCCTAGTTCACTGAATCTCTCATTTCATAAGTCATCAAGGATGGGGGATTCCAACAATAAGATATTCTACATAAAATGGAAATATTGGACAAGAAATTTGAGGCACTTTGTAAATATGTTTTCTTGGTAGGGTTTAAATCCTTTGTTACACCTGGAAATCTATGGAGGATAGGAAAGAGAAAGAAGAAAGTTGGACTCAAAGGGAACCTGTCAGGGTGTTGGTGAACCTTTGGTTGGATGGCAGAATTGTCCAACTTTCCCAATGACTTGCAACATCGCGACTATTCAACCGGGCGACAACGCCACATCGGTTTTCTTGTTTCAGACTATGCCTTACTCTTCTTCATTTCGTTTATTACTTAATAGTTATGCTTGTTTTTTATACTTAGAAAATTAAACAACTAAATAAAATCCATACACGGTAACAATGAAATGCAAGTGGGTGGTCAAACCAGCCTAATACCTGAATCTTAATACAAAAGTAGAAGTGTGTCGAGTCTAAAAATTGTGCCACACCAAAGACATAGTTAGAAAGAGATTTTGCTCAAGTGTTTACGCAAAAACTTGTGCGAAACATATAACCGACTTAGTTTCATTGTCTTGCAACTTTCTTTGTCACCACAAGCATAAAGATAGTCAAAATCTTCACCTCCGTGCTTCATCCCCGAAATGCTCCCTTCCCTTACCTTAGATGTGCAATCTATAATCCTCACACTTCAGATCACTTGTTTTCTTCAATTTTCTTTCCTTCCTCCCAACTAGTCTTCTCCACTGTGCATAAATAAGCACCCATCCTAGGATATGGTGTGTGCCCTTGTCTTAGAGTCGAGACATTATTTCGAAACTTATCTACTTTTCTCTTGGGCTAAATTTTGTGTAAGGGGCACACCTCCCTTGGGAGAGTCGTTCGAATCAACCAAGCACTCCCTTTTCCACCTCATCGTGATCTAGGTGGATATTGGTTGCCATCCACCTTTTCCAACTCGCTCAAAACAATTTTCAGACAATTTTGGAAATTTACTATTTTTAGCAGTTTTTAACTTCTGGGGCCATTTTGAGGGCCTAAATGAAGGTTTTCCGGGATCGATATTCTCAATGATATTCAAAGGCTTTGATTGATCCCCCTAAACAAATCTCCTCGACTATACCTTTCCAATGAGATATTGTAATCCCCAAACAAAGATTGTATGCCAAAGTTACGCCCCTGGGAAGTTGATGCACCAAACTACCCAAAATGAGGTCCACAAAATTGTTGGCTTTTCATCTTTCGGGGTTACGGTTTTGGATTTTCTTTACGATAAAAAGGCCTTTGGAGCCTCATTGTAAAATCATCTTCTTGCAAATGCGAGTATCCATCACATCTCTTCTCAAAGATAAGCTACCACCATTCTAGCGAGTCTTTCACTCTGTATTTTTACAGTCTTTGTACATTTTTGCTCATTAATAGAAAATTGTGTATCACTGTATCTTTGTGTTTATGGTTTTGTATCTGATACATTTTTTTTATATTATTGGATATCCGTGATATCTCTGTACATTTATTTATTATATCTCTGCTCTCATTTCGTGCCAAAAATAATCTAGATCAAGTCGACTCATCGCTTTCGTTGGGGGCCCAATTCATGCCCATGACCAATCGTCCAACTTCTTCACTTGCCTAAGCATCCATCGCATGTCTCCTTGGTCAGTTCCCCTTGGTGCATTGGGTACCCAAGTTGACCGAGCTCACCCAATATTGATTTTTCCTTCCATCCAGTTGGACTGACATCTTATTTGTGGAAGTGTCCAAGCAATGCTCTTATGTAACTTGTCGTTTAAGTGGAGAACCCATCACTTCGCCTGGTAGAGAACCCACCTCATGCTCATGTTTTTTCAAGTCCACATATTTACTTCTACTGTAATCATTCTTTGGGAGAAGTTGTTCCTCGGAACAATGTGTGCCCAAGGAACCCCAACTTTTCCATATATGAAGATCCATTGTCTCTTCATTCAAACCGAGCGCTCTGCCTTCCCGATTTTTGCATCTTGGTTTGCAATGGAGGAGTGCACATTTGGGATTGATGCCCCAATCCTTACATCCTCCCCTAGTCCAAATCGTTGTTGTCCCAACAACCCCAACATTTCTTCATTTCCTGTGATTACCAACTACGTTCATCATGACCCCAGATTCTTCTCTACATTTCACTGTTGCATTGTCACTCTTGTTGCCTCTGCTATCAATGTGTATTGAATCCCCTTGTGTCTTATCTAATCAGGTAGCTATTCTGATCATCACACTAAGCCCACAAGAACTCACTTCAACACCAAAACCATATATTTCTGTCCATAATTGTTCAATCATCACATCATCCTAAGTCATTGTAGTTCCTGCCTCTAAGGCACTAGCAAGCTGACTCATTGTCATCTTCATGACAACGAGCCAACATTTTCTTGTTTTCAATGAGAGAGTGGAAGGGGGTGGCCCAATGAGCCACCACTTCCATTATTGTCTTGCTTCTCCAAAACATTTGAAGTGTCACCATACTTCTCTGTCAAATGCATCAACAATGGGACATTGGAATCTATTCTCCCTTCGCTCTCCTCCACAAGGCGCTCAAGTTCTGGATTGTAGGTTCATTCACCACCTACAAGTGTTTTTGTGATTGGTCCAACCTCCTTCTTGGAATGTATGTACCACGAATATTGTTCTTCCCCATAAAACACCCTTGTAGCGAATGATTCCCCTCTTTGTTGCTCAAGTTCTAGATTCTTTGTTTCCTCTATCACCACCACCTCTTTCAACATGCTTGCTTCTAAAAATTCAGTGAAATTCTCCATGCCATGAAAGACATCAACAAATATCTCTTCTATCTTGTTGGCATGCCATTCTAATTCTTCCAACACTTATGGATTGTTTGATTTCTTCGTTTCAACCATCTCTTCACCTTGTCCACCAATGTCCAATCAAGGGCATTGGTTGTCCACCAAACACAAGGAAGATATATTCATCCCCATGCTCCCCTTACTATAGGAACCAAACATGGAGTTGTTCATGACATAATAGCCAAACAATCAATATGTGAAATGGGGATTTCCTTCTTTGTCTACATGAGCTCTTGACCCAAAACTACTTCGTAATCATCTAATGAAAAAATGGTGAAACTCACTCTTTCGGTCCATTCCCCAAGCTTCATAGGAACATTATTGGTTGTGCTAACAATATTTTTTTCACTTGATTTAACCGCCTTGAAAGATGTTTGTGCATACTCAAACTTCCATCCAAGACTTTACGCAACGTATTCTCTGGTGAAGTTGTGAATAACACCACTATCCACCCTAGCCAAAGTCATTTTCCCATTGATCTATGCTTGAACATAACTAAGTATTGTCAAGTTGGGGTCTTGAGAAAATTTTGGTTAAGCCTTCATAGCTACACCCAAAACCTACAACATACCCATGAATGGGTTGTCCACTTTCTCCAAAGCATTCATTTTTTACTTCAACAGATATTTCTTGGCATAATGTGCCTTCGCACAAGTCCAACAAGAACCCAACTTTTTCTCCTCGTGTGAATCTGTCTACTTTGCATTATCTTCATTACCTTTGGATACTTTTGTCTTACCCTTATCCTTCATATTCTTGTTATGATTCTCACGTTGGCCTTCATCTCTACTTGGACTTGCTTTGGCTTCACCCTTGGAGTTTAACAACTTGTCTACCATAGTGATCATTGTCACAAGGGTCTAAACATTTTGGCATTGCAACTCACTCTACACCCAATTCTACAAACCATTCATGAAGTGAAAAATCCTGTCTTCATCTGACATATATTTGATCTCCAACATCAGGCCAAAAAAATCCTTGATATAGTCTTGGTTCTTTCTAGTTTTCTTAAGATCCAATAACTAGTTTCTAGCGACCCAAGCATGGTTTCCCGAACCAAACTATGCCTTCAAGGTTGTCTTTTCTTTGCCCAGTTTTTTATCTTTTTGTTGATCCTCCCAGATTCCAAGTCTTCAACTTGGTTTCTCCACCAATGTTTTGTAGTCCCTATGAAGAACACAATGGGAACATTTACCTTAGCTTCCTTTGGACATACATTCATCTTCTCCAAGTACTTCTCCATGTCCCAATAGAAATTTCCTAACAACTTAGCATTACGAACCCCATCATACGACTTTGGTTTTTTCATATTGATTTGCATATGCACAATGGATGAGCTTGTCTTAGAGGTTGTAACTTGTTTAAGAAATATGGTGGTGTCCTCTTTATCTTTCACTTTCTATTTAACCAAAGATAGAGCATCCTTTGTTGCCTTAAGTTCGTCTTGAATGTCATCAGTTAGAGTGCTAGAGAACAGATTCACTGTGTCTTTGATCTCCTCGACAGTTTTGTTGAACCTAAGCATGAGTTTTTCCATATCCATCTCCAATTGTGTGACCTTCTCACCATGAGAAAAACATTCCTCCATTAGCTAATCCATCATTTTTTCTAAGGCATGTAGTCATTCCCTCACCTTGGGTGTCTTAGGCTCTCTCTCAGTGTTGTTTTCATTTTCATGTTAACCGATATTTCTTGAGCTTCTGAGAATATTCACAATTCATGCAAACTATGACAACAATGGGCTTCAATACTTTCCCTAAGTTTTTTCATCAAATCTTCACCTAAATATGCAAATTTGGTTTGCAAACTGAATCCCTCTGAGTCATCCCCTTAGCTTGTCCAACCCTGTGGTAACTCTCCTTAACTCCTTCAACTAGGTTTCCCTAGCCTTCTGTCTTCATAGTCCATGATTAAAGTCTTACCAAGACACATATCACTTCAGTCCTTGCCATGAACTTGAAATTTTTTCATTCCTCTCTCTTCACCACTACTGTAGACATCTTCACCAAACCGTCCAAATGGAAAAGCACTCGGAAACCACTTGTCATGACAACAATAGTCAAATCGTCAATTAGCTGACTCTACACATCCTTCTTTGATGTAAAATTCATTTTTATTCTTTGATACAACTTTTCATTCTAGTGACGGTGGTGAAGAGCTTGCCAACTTCTAAAAAAAAAAAACCCAAAATGACCCTTTCTTGGATACCTAAGTTCTAAGCTCTGATACCACCTGTCAGGCCACTGGAGAATCTTCGATTGGATGGAAGAATCATCCAATGTTCCCAATGACTTGCAGCAGCATGACTGTTCAACTTGGAAGCAAGGCCACATGAGTATAATTGGTCTAGAATACACCTTACTCTTCTTCATTTCATTTATTACTTAATGATTATGTTTGTTTCTTATACTTAGACAATTCAACAAGTAAAAAACATCTATACACAGTAACAATGAAATGCAAGTGGGTGTCCAAACCAACCTAATACCTGAATCTTAATACAAAAATAGAAGTGTGTCGAGTCTAAAACTCCTGCCACAATGAAGATACAGTTGCAAAGAGATTTTTCTCAAGCCTTTACAAAAGAACCTATGTGAAACATACAATGGACTTTGTTACATCATCTTGAAACTTTATTCATCACTGCATGCATAAATCTATTTGAATTCTTCACATTTATGCCTCATCCCTGAAATGATCCTTTCCCTTGCCTTAGATGTGCGACCTACAATCCTCACACTTAATTGATTTCAAATCACTTGCTTTCTTCAACTTTCTTGTCTTCCTCCCAAATAGTCTTCTCTACCATGCATAAATAGGCACCCATCCTAGGAGATGGCATGTGCCATTATCTTGAAGCTGATGCACCATTTGGAAACTTCTCCACTTTTGTCTTGGGCTGCATTTTTCCTAAGGGGCGTGCATACCTTGGGAGAGTCAACCAACTCACCCAAGCATGCCCTTTTCCACCTAGCCGACTCGTCACTTTTTTTGGGTGCCCAAGTCATTCCCATGACTAATCATTCAACCACTTCGCTTAGATAAGAATTCATTGCATGTCTCCTTGGCCAACTCCCCTTAACACACCATGCACCTAAGGTGATTGAGCTCACCCAATCTGATTTTTCCTTCCATTCAGTTGACCTGCATATTACTTGGAGAAGCACTCAACCGAGGCTCTTTGGTAACTTTTAATTTTGGTGGAGTACCCATTGCTTCGTCTGGTAGAGTGCCCACCTTTTTCCCATGTTTTGTCAAGTTCACATATTAACTTCTACCATAATCAACATAATCATCACATGGCCTCGACGAGTGGGAATCAAAACCCCCCTAGTGCATGATGGTGACCGTCTATGGGTAAATATGGTCAAGTCTCAGATTAATGTAGCCACTCAATCTCGCGATTACATTTCTTCATAGACTGTTCTAGGTCTAGAGTTTGCCCCTCCTCCAAAAATACCTTTGTAGATAAAAACTCCATGGCCTCTTCCTCATATTCCGAAAGAAGTACTAAAACGCTCATCTCACAACCCTAATTCTAGAGATTCCCAAAACTATTTGATTGTCGAATATCTGGTTCAAACCCCTTGTTTGATATCATCTTTGGAGGTGCTCCAGACGTGTCCTTCATAGAGGAACACCTTGTTATTTTATTTAGGATCTCCAGACCCATGTGGCTATAAGGTTATCAAGTTTGACGTCATAGATGTTTAACCTTGCTTGCCTTACCACGTGGCCCTTCAAATCCATGTGAATCACTCGAAGTATACCATCAAACGTATTGTTATTGATGAAGGCACTGCAACATGCATGATGTCCCTAAACTGTTGGAAAGCCATTGGATCTCCAACCCTCTCTCAATATCCAACTATGTTGACCACATTTGATGGTCATTCTTTCCATCCCCGTGGAATTATTCCCACTTTTCTTGTCCAGTTAGGTGGAAAGTCAATGGAAGTGGATGTCGAGGTGGTTGATGTACCCCTTGAATATAATTTATTGCTAGGGCATAATTGGACTTATGCCATGACCATGGTCATGTTGTCTGTTTTTTGCACTTTATGCTTTCCTCATGAAGGGAAAATCATGACGATTGATCAGTTATCCTTTGTGCATGCTAGTCCCAATGCATTAGTTGGATCGTTGATCCCAGTGATCAATAATTCTCAGACGACAACTGGGGATATTGGTGTCAGAATGTATTCCTCTCTTATGGGTACCTTTGATTTCACGACATTGATTCATGACATTTATGCCATGTCTAGTAGGTCTTCTTCGTCAATGAGGTCCATTCCTTTTCGTAATTCATATTTCAACAATCTTTGGACCCTACCTTGCTTGACCATGTATTGTGAAGGTCAGTATGATTTTGGAATGTAAATTCCACTGTCAATGATGAGATAGCATATCAGGTTGTTCTTGAATCTATTGTTGACCCAGATCTTATCTCCTCGCAGATGGACGGGGATGATCTTGTTCTCAAGCCAGTATGGGGCCCACCTTATTATCTTTTTCACATGATTTCCTCGATGATACTTTACCTTCAGATGAATCCATTGTAGAGGCCACAAATGGTCACTAAAGTCCATGGGATGATATGCATCATCGCTCTTACTTCCTCCCAGAGCTTGTTAGGATCGAACAAAATGATTTTAGATCTACCTTGAGTGATATGGTCAGTCACACCGTAGTTCCACTAGATATACACGACATTTATGTTGAAGGAAACATGGTGAATATTTCTCCTACCATCATTATCGACATCTCTCAAGCTCCTGGAAAGATTGAAAATGTTTATATCGATGCAGCTTGTTCGCCTGACGAAATTCAGATCTACATCGATCTCTTCAAGAAATTTCATGATGTGTTTTCTTGGTCATATAAAGAGATACTGAGAATTGACCCTCACATTGTCAAACATGAAATTAAGACTTATCTGGATGCTATACGTGTTCGACAATGTCTCTGAGCTGTTAATCCTAGGAAGGCCCCTGCTATTAACACAGAGGTGGAGAAGATACTTAATGTTGGTTTCATCTACCCGGTTCCTTTGACTGAATGGGTGTCCAATCTCATTCATGTGAATAAGAAACAAGGAACCATCCATGTATGTATGGATTTTCGAGATCTGAACAAGGCTTCTCCTAAAGACAACTTCCCAATACCTTTCATTGATCAGATTCTCGATTAGTGTGTGGGAAGTGAGGTTTTTTATTTTATAGATGATTTTTTCAAGATACAATAAAATTCAAATCAAACCTGAGGATCAACATAAGATGACATTTCTTTGTCCTTGGGGTACTTTTGCATACCGAAAAATTCCTTTCGGCCTTAAAAACATTGGAGAAAACTTCCAACGGGCCATGACCTTTTATTTTCATAATATCAAACATATCACTAAAGCTTATATTGACAAGATCACTACTCACTCTTGCAAGAGGGTAGATCATTCCACTCACCTTCGACTAGTATTTGAGAGATGTAGTTATTATCGCATATGTTTAAAGCCTCATAAGTGGATCTTCTGCATTAGGTTTGGATGTCTCTTAGGGTTCTTAGTCTCTGAGAATGGGATCTTGGTGGATCCTATGAAGGTTGAGAAAATACTTCGATTGCCTCCCCCATGCAACATTTGTCAACTTCAGGGTTTACAGGGGAAAGATAACTTCTTGCATCGGTTCATAATGAACTATGCCAATATCACTAAGTGTTTCATGTTTCTTAGGAAGAAGGACACTCTATTTATATGGGATGAGTGAGCCTAGGAATCCTTCTATGCTCTTAAGAAATCCTTGGTATCGACACCTCTGTTGAAGCCTCCTGAACACAATAGAGATTATTTGTTTTATATCGCCACATCCAAAGGGATGATTGGTATGGTTCTAGCTCAGGAAGGCAATGAGCTCCATGAGCATGTTTTCTACTATCTTAATCAATCCCGAGCTTAAATACTCTCACGTAGAGAAGCTAGCCTTAGTCGTCATACATGCAGTCCAAATATTACGAAATTATATATTGCTTTACAAAACTACCGTAGTTGCGGATGTCAATCCATTTCAATACATCCTTACCAAGCGTGTCATAGGGGAAAAATACAAGAATTGGATTTTCATCTTGCAAGAGTTTCATCTGGACTTTGCTTCGACAAAGTCCAAGAAGTCGCTAGTTTTTTTGGAGTTAATATTAGACTTCCCTCGACTAGATGAGGATGTTATCCATGTTGATTCGTTTTTGGATGAACACATTTTACTTATCTCATATTTAGACCCTTGGTATGGAGACATTTTGATATATCTTCAAACGTTGAAGTTCTCTCAGCATCTGTCACGAGACGACCAACAACTTATATGAAATCAAGCTAAAAACTACCTTATCATCAACAACACTTTGTATCGTCAAGGAATCGATAATATATTGCATCATTTCTTGACTCGCGAGGAAGTTGAGCCTATTCTTAATGATTGACATGGTAGGGATTGTGGTGGTCATCTATCTGGGCTTGTGACAACCAAAAACATTTTGCGATATGGTTATTTTTGGCCATCAATTTTTAAATATTGCATTGAAGCGGTCAAGAAGTGTCACCCCTTCCAGGTGTTCGCTCAGAAAATGTGCTCGCATCCAACCCCTCTTCACCCAGTCATCACATTCAGTCCCTTCAATAAGTGGGGGGTGGATTTTATGGACTATAACCCAGATTCGACTAGGGGGCATCAACATATTATATTGGTCATGGAATACTTCACTAAATGGGCAGAGGCCAAGCCTACTATTAAATCTGATGGTAATAGTGCAACATTTTTTGTGTTCAGTCAAATTATAGCCCAGTTCAGAATCCCAAGGGAGATTATCACTGATAATGGTGGTCACTTTTAGAGTGAAATGATGAAATAATTAGAATTAAAACTAGGGTTTAAGAATGATCATTCTCCCCCTTACTATCGCCAGGAAAATGGACAAGTAGAGGCTATAAATAAATCTCTTAAGATCATTTTGAAAAAAACTATCAGCTAGAGAAAATCTGACTGACATCTAATGATTTACCTTGCGCTTTGGGCATATCAAACCTCGATTAAGAATTCCACCATTTTTTTTCATTTTCATTTAGTACACGGTGTGGAGTTAATTCTCTCGATTGAATGAGAAATCCCTTCTCTCAAGTTGGAAGTTAAGATACTTCCTGACACCTTTGATATTGAAGAATGCCTCATACACCTAGAGCACCTAGATGAGCAATGTCAAGATGCCTCTATGGCTATCAAAGAAAATAAACGACGTTTACAGGTTCAGTATGATAGGTCTATCCGTCCTCAACAATACATTGAGGGTGAAATGGTCCTCCAATATGACCAATCCAAAGAACCATTGGGGGAAGACAAGTTTAACCCCATGTGGCATGGTCCTTATATCATGCGATGTGTTTTGGAAAAAGGATCGTATGAGTTAGAAGATTATTAAGGGAATATGTTGGTYGAGCCAAGAAATGGACTCTACCTTAAAAAATATTATGCTTGAGCCCTCAAGTTTGGGTGTGATTGTTTTTATACTAGTGTAGTCGATCCCTGCAWAAAGATAGTCATCCAGGCATCATCGATATTCAATGGAACTCCTMTGTAGTCGATCCCAGCATAAGGKTAGTCATCCAGGGTTATCACTWGGGGAAGCCACTAAAATAATAATTCATCATTGTAGGGGGTTGGCACCCTATCACCTCCCAACCACCTCATCACCTCAGTCCACCATGACATGGATGGATTACGTGGTCTATGTAGAATGATCTAAAATCWAGGGCGTAATCATGAAACCTGCTTGAAGAAAAAAATACATAAGATAGATGCAAACCCGAAGTTCCTCTTCCCACCTTATTTGCAGTCTTTCAACTGGCTCTTCATGTTAGCCAGTAGTCAGGTTCAAAAATAATAAACCATGGGTTGTAAGCACTCCATTGAGTATAAAATCATCGGCCTTGATTCCTGGTGCAACGAGGCCGACCCTGTGATTTGTGTAAGCACGATAGCGATGATCTTCAAACTCATGTTGTCGATCACTCTAAAGGGGAGTTGGATCCCTACCTTTTTTGTGTCTACAACAAAATGGGTGGTGATGTGGTCCTCTATGTTCATGCCACCCCCAACCCCCTGAGATTTGCGGTTCACCACCTCACCTCAATGAGAAAATCCTGTAAGTAAATATATATCCTTGACTTCAATTCTCAATGGTTTCCCATCGATATCGAAGGCCTCTATATTCAGATCCAAAAAGTTCACTAGAATTTGGAGCAATATCACTTGAGCCCTCATTCCTTTGAGAACCCAAAACTTGTAAGGACCACATATTTTTAATTCTAATTGGGACCCTGGATCTCATTCCATTGCAACATCAACTTCCTCATGCTCTCTTTCTCTCCATTCAAGTACCATCCTGCAAGAAGAAATCCATTTTTTGAGTCAAAGTTTTTAAAAGACCAAGTTGCAGACTTGTACGTGGGTTGTTGTGTTAACAATAATGTCTAGGGATGCATATACATGGGAATTATTTTATTTTCCTCTATACATTCTTCTATATACATAACCTAATGAACTACAGCCCACGTACACCCTAATTCCTAAGTTGTGCCTTAAAAAACACAAAAAATAGGGACTAATTTGAAATTCTAAACCACTAGAAATGAACAGGAGAGAAATAATACTTATTTGGTCTAGATAGTTGTCAATTTTGTCACTCGTATCTCCTGTAACCAACACTTGAATATCGTGGACAAATTGGTCCAAAATGCACTATGTGGGTAAAAAACTCTAATGATATGTAAAATTGGTTATTTTTACTATTTCTAGAAAAATCTTACCCACTTTAGATAGTTTTTGCTATTTTTTTTCAACCTAATGGACTAATAGTGCAGTGGATGGAGTTGTTTTTGGTGGTTTTTATCCAGGGATTCTTGCGGTTTCTTCGCATTAATATCGCATGTTCATGACTTTGGCTGGTATTTTCTTTGAACAAAATATATGATAGGACGTTAATCCATTTTTCATTTTTACATTATCCTATGCCTGGGATTCATATGCCTTAGGTATAGAAACATTTATTAGTGATGCATAACCTTCTTACTGCCACTAGAAGTGTCATTATTGAGTGGTAGAGACTTACCAAACATGGGCGCCCTAGTTAGAACCTTTGTGTTATTTTGGTGCCCATGCAAAGATTATTCCATAGGACCGGGAGTCCCTTATAGTTTCAATATGACTATGTGTTTGAACCTCATAATCTTACTCATAATAATTCTAACTTATACCTATGGTAACTCCACTGAGTCTTAGTTAAGCTCTTTTCCGAGTCTATAAAAAAGCGAAAAGATTGTTGAGTGAATTTCTCTCTTTCACACTCGTTAAATGGATTTGAAAGGACGTCTATTTGGTGTAAGTTTAACCCTTTTTCAGACCAAATATAGTAATGATCCAAATGGATGTCAGTGGCTTCCCACCTACTCTAACTGGCTCATTTGGTAGTTTTCCAGTTTGGCAGTTTTTTCCTAGTTTTTGGGTTATTGACTTTCGGGGCCGTTTTGAGGCCCTAAACAACGTTTTTAGGGCTTGCCATAGTTATATTGTAGACGAAGTCACAGTTTGACGACAAAATGTGTATTCCTCATATAGACCTTTCCAATGGGATATCACACGCCTAAAATAAGGATCGTATGCAATAGTTATGACCCCGAGAAGTTGATGTACTAACTCACACCAACGAGGCCCACATGACTTTTGGCACTTCATCTCCTAGGGTGAGTTTTTTGGATGTCTAGGGTTTTTAGAATTTTTGTTTATTGTAAAAATTCCTTCACAGCCTCATTGTACTCATGTTCTTATGAATGAGTGCAATCGTCACATCTCTTCTCATAGATAAGTTGTCGCCATTCTAGCAAGCTTGTTTTCTGCTGCATTTTACAGTTTCAACTTATTTCCTTATTGAATATAAACCAGTTTTAATGTATATTTGTTATTCTATGTTAAGCATATTTTAATAATAATGTATGTTCATTTTTTTTTCTCATATAATTTGGATTAGGGGTATCAGAGAATTCTGCTCCTTATCGTTCTTACTGCATGTCCCCAACGAGGTTAGCGTACAAGGAATTGGGTTTGAAGCTTGTTTTTCTTGAGGACAAAAGCTATTGCATGCACAAGAGAACTCTCATGGTAGTAGAAAATAAATACGATGGGATAGAAGATCCTGTAAAAATGTTTCTCGAGGAAACCCTCATGCAACAAAGGAACGAGATGATGGATAATTTTGGGCAAATCCTTCGATGACTACCAATAGGCGACACATCTTCCTCAAACGGAGGAATCGCCCCCTTCATGGTACAAATCAACTTTGATATTCCTATATTTGAAGGTCAGATAGATGCAAATGTTGTAGACAAATGGTTGAATCTACTAGAAGGGTATTTCTATGTCCATAACTTCTCGAATAAAGAAAATATTACTTTTGCACTCCTCAAAGTCATTCCCCGTGTCAAAGATTGGTGGGAAACTTTTTGTGAGAAAAAGGAAACAGAGGAACCCTGATTATTTACAGTCATGGTCACCTAGGAGTCCTTTAGGGATTCTATTAAGGAACAATACTACCTTGTTGGAAGTTATGATGAGTTGTACACAAAATGGACCACAATGCGGCACAAAAGAAACCAAGTAGTTCTCGAGTTCACAAATATCTTCCATACCTTTGCACCAATATAGGTATCAAATATTCCCCAAATAGACAACCTCCTTTATCATCTTATGGGGGCCAAATACTTCAGTAAGATTCATCTAAATTCTAGCTACCACCAAGTCCCGATAGAACAAACAGATGTATGGAAGACTGACTTCAAGTCAAAGGAAGGTCTTTTTGAATGGTTGGTCATGCCCTTTGGTTTGAAAAATTATCCAGCCACTTTCATGAGGATGAAAGATGATATCCTATGACCATTCACCAATACTTTTGTAGTGGTGTATTTGGATGACATCCTCATATACAACAAGGCTTGGGCGAAATAATTGCAGCACATTCAATAGGTTCTGCACACCCTATGACAACACAAGTTATACACCAACTTGGAAAAATGCTCCTTCATCATGGAAAGGGTCCATTAACTGGGTTACACCATTGAATAACATGGAGTACATGTGGATCCATCCAATATCCAAGTCATCTGTGACTGCCCAGCCCCAACCACACTCAATGAGCTTCAAAGCTTATTGGGCCTTGCCAATTTCTACTGCAGGTTCATGTTGGGATTATCCCATATTGCATGGGCCCTCAACCAAGTAAGTAGGGGTGGTGGTAAGGTGAAATTTGTGTGGGGCCAGTCCTAAAAATAATAATTCTATTATTTGAAGCATTGCTTATGCTCAACCCCAGTACGTTCATTACCAGACCTACAACAACCCTTTGAGATCAAGACATATGCTTCACACTATGTTGTGGGTGTCATTCTCACTTAGCACGGCCACCCCGTGGCCTATCATAGTGAGACACTATCATATGTTGTTCGTAAGTAGCCTACTTACAACAAAGAAATGTGCTCCATTATGCAAGCCTTCCACTAGTGGAGACAATACATTCTTGGGAAGGAAACAATCATCCACACTAATCATAAGACACTGCAGTTCATGCAGGCATAAGGCAAATTGCAGAATGACTTCCATCAGAAGTGGTCCACATACTTGCAACATTTCCACCTCAACATCAAGTATAAAACATGAAGTACCAACCAAGTCATTGATTTCCTCAACAGACCGCAAGTTGTGACACTCACCACGGTGCTAGACTCTTACAGACATGAGAGCTCTAGATGCCCCAACTCTATGAGACCGACCTAGACTTTGACACCACCTACCAAATGTTGGGTGCAAACATAGTTGTCGCTAATTTCCATATTCAGGATGGGTTGTTGTGTAATTTGGGTCATATCTATGTTCCATCAAGCAAGCAAGTGAAGCTGATATGCGAAGCCCAATATAGTCGGGTGGAAGGACACTTCGTCATCGAAAATACAGTGGCAATGTTGTAGAAACACTTCTACTAGTTTAAAATTCAACATGATATCAGCAAGTATATCAGGTCCTCCACTACCTGCATTATTTCCAAACCGACTACTAAGAAGCATGTCATGTACACCCCTCTTTCTACTCCTGACAGGCCATGGGAATCCATCTCAATGGACTACATGTTGGTATCTCATCCACAAAGACGGGAAATGACTATGTTTATGTGGTTGTTGATTTATTTTCCAAGATGTATATTATGGATGCTTGCAAGAAGAGCATCACAGTAGAGGCCACTGCCAAGCTCTTCTTTGAACGAGTCTGGGTAAATTTTGGAATCCCACAAACCATTGTCTTAGATCAAGACAATTGGTTTCTCAACACACTCTGGTCGAGCCTCTGGTCATTGTTGGACACCAAGCTCACAAATCCATGGCCTTCCATCCCCATATAGATGGCCAAACCAAGGTTGTAAATTGAATGATCGTGCATATCTTACTCATGTACAATTCAAAGCACCCTCACACATGGGATGAAAGTCTTCCCTATGTTCAACATAGCTACAACGGAGCCCTACATAGCTCAACTGAACATAGCCCCTTTCAGGTGGGGTTGGGATTCCAACCATTGGGTCCCATAGATGTTGCACTACCCCTTGTGGTCACCTTGACCGACTCATCTCTTGCTCCAACTGAAGCTAACAAAGCCACCCAGTTTATTGAGCAGATCCACCACATCCTCCAGTAGGTTTAGGATATCCTACATAATTCCAATGCCAAGTAAAATTATCTCCATGATCAACATCGGGTGTGATCTAGGTAGATATCGGTGGGCACCCACCTTTTCTAACAGGCTCAAAACAATTTTCTTGCAATTTTACTAATTTACTATTTTTAGCAATTTTTAACTTCCAGGGCCATTTTGAGGGCCTAAATGAAGGTTTTTCAGGATCGAGATTCTCAATGATATTAAAAGACTCTTATTGATCCCCCTATATTAATATCCTCTACTATACCTTTCCAACGAGCTATCGTGTGCCCCAAACAAAGATCATATGCCAAAGTTACGCCCCCAGGAAGTTGATACACCAAACTACCCAAAACGGGGTCAACAAAAATATTGGCTTTTCATATTCTGGGGTTAGGGTTTTGGATTTTATTTATGATAAAAATGCCTTTGGAGACTCATTTTAAAATCATCTTCTTGTGAATG
>ML799365.1:265769-282749 GCA_009831015.1 Picea engelmannii | reverse complement strand
TCTAGATTTCTTTATTATATTTCCACTCTCATTTCATGCTGAAAATAATCCAGATCAGTGGTATCAGAGCAGGCTGCTCTTGATCGTTTTTCAGTGCATGTCCCTGATGAGGTCCAGGTACAACAAGTTGGGTCTCGAGATTGTCTGTATTGAAGACAATTTCTATGGCACGTCCATGAAACCCTCCATGGTGGAAGAAAATAAAAATGACAGAGCAGACGATTTTATCAATATGTTTCTAAAGCAAGTTGTCACGCGACAAAGGGACAAAATGATGGAGAAATTTTTCCACATCCTTCAATGGCTTCTGATAGCAGCAGGAACATATTCATCAAGTGGAAACTTTGGAGGTACCTTGCCTTTCAAGGTACAAGTTAATTTTTATATTCCCATATTTGAAGGACAGATAGATGCAGATGTCGTAGAACAATGGTTAAATCTGCTAGAAGGTTATTTCTTTGTTCATAAGTTCTCCGACAAGGAAAATATCACCTTCGCACTCCTTAAGGATCTCCCCCATGTCAAACATTGGTGGGAAACTTAACAGGATCAAAGTTCCACATAGGATTCTGGAATATATGGGGCCGAACCCACTTGGGATTGTTTTGTGGATGCGATAAAGGAACAGTATTACCCTGTTAGAAACTATGAGGATTAGTACATGAGATGGACCGCACTACTGAAAAAGAGGGGCCAAGAAGTTTTGGATTTCACCAATACCTTCCATACCTTTCACACCAAGATGGATATCAAAGACTTTGAATGACATTTGGTTCTAAAATACCATGGGGCTCTACAAAGATACATTCAAACTAAAATGGAGCTTTTGGACATCTCATCACTCGATGTTGCTTATCGATATGTTGTTAAAATTGACAAAAAAATTTAACCACCAAAACATATGTGATTTCAGGTCTACAAATCCGCAACAACCAAAGTATGATAAAGATGACCCTAACAAATAGTATCCTAAAAACCAGTCCAAGCCACAGGAAAAGAAGGGTCACAGAAAGACTAAAAAGGACACCGAAAATGGTGTGATTTCCATAAAAGCCTCTCGCATAACACCAATGAATTTCTCTCAAAACAATCATTGGTTTCTAATATCAAAGACAAGGAGTCAAACCCTAATTCAAAATTTGATTCAGATAATATTGATAGAAGATAGATCATCGACGCAGACCCCACTGTTATTGTTGCGATCGCAGTAGTTCAGCCAGGAGAACCCACAGATCCTGAAGAGGGGGGGCACATTTTTCATTCACATATGTGGGTGAAGGGGACCCCACTGCATTTTATTTTTGATAGCAGAAGCCATAAGAAACTCATCTTAGCAAAGGTCATCAAACAATTGGGATTGTTGACAACACCACACCCGTAACCATACAAAATTGGGTGGCATCGCTAGGGATGATATATTGGTGTCAGCCAACAGTGTCGATTGTCATATGACATCCATCTCTTTAAGAATGAGGTATTATGTGATGTTTCCTCGTTCGATGTATGTGATGTCCTCTTGGGCTAGCCATATATGTGGAAGCGCCATGCTATCTATGAGTCTCGACCCTGTAGTGTCATTGTTACTCTCGGGTGTCATCTCTATAGGATACCAAAGGTAGTTCCAACTATTGTCCCACCTAAAAAATGTTGCAAGGTATTATCTCATACTACAAAATTCAACTTCTTCACAATCTGTTCAAAAGGTGAAAAAAAGGATACTGCAACCACTAGAGCCTCGACCAAAACACCTTCTATCCAACAGAAGAAGGTCGACAAGATTACAACAAAGTGTAAATATTCCTTCTGCACACAAGAATCTCATGTAGCCAGACTAGTTAAAAAGTTTCAACCCTTTCAGCCACAAGTTCATGACAACCTTCAACAAGCTAAGCAGCACAACTTCTCCTACAAGGCAAGTAGCTCATCAAGATGCAGATTCAACAAACAATTTTGTGTCTCCCCCGGGAACTTAATGAAATGGATACCATTTCTTCCTAAGGAGTTATTATTGATCGACATATATATCGATGGCCACCCACCTTTTCCAACTAGATCAAATCAATTTTCTAGCAATTTTGGTAATTTACTATTTTTAGCAATATTTAACTTTCGGGGCCATTTTGAGGGCATGAATGAATCTTTTTTGAGATCAATTTTCTCAATTATAGTTGAAGGCTCTAATTTGTCCCCCAAAATTAATCTCCTCGATGATACCTTTCCAACTAGCTATCGTACGCCCCAAACGAAGATTGTATGCCAAAGTTACGCCCCTGGGAAATTGATACACAAAACTACCCAAAACGGGGTCCACAAAACTATTGGATTTTCATCTTCCAGGGTTAGAGTTTTGGATTTTATTTATGATAAAAATTCCTTTGGAGCCTCATTTTAAAATAATATTTTTTTGAATGCGAGTAGCAGACACATCTCTTCTTAGAGATAAGCTGCCGCCATTCTAGCAAGTCTTTTACTCTGTATTTCTACAGTCTTTGTACATTTTTGCTCATTAATAGAAAATTGTATATTATTGTATCTTTGTGTTTATGGTTTCATCTCTGATACATTTATGTTATATTATTGGACATCTGATATATCTTTGTACATTTCTTTATTATATCTTCCCTCTCATTTTGTGTCGAAAACAATCTGGATCAATGGTATCAAAGCAGGCTTCTCTTGATCGTTTTTCATTGCATGTCCCCGATGAGGTCTGAGTATAGAAAGATGGATCTTGATCTTGTCTCTCTTGAATAAAATTGCTCTCACATGTCCAATAAACCCTCCATGGCAGAAGAAAATAAAAACGACAGAGCAAATGATTCTATCAATCTGTTGTTGTAGCAAGCTCTCACACGACAGAGGGACGAAATGATGGAGAACATTTCCCAGATCCTTCAATGTATGTCGATAGTAGTATACACATATTCATAAATTTGAAACTTTTGAGGCACCTCACCTTTCAAGGTACAAGTTAATTTTGATATTCCCATATTTGAAGGACAAATAGATGCAGATTCCCTAGAAAACTGGTTAAATCTGCTAGAACATTATTTCTTTCATAATTTCTCTGACAGGGAAAATATCACTTTCACACTCCTTAAGGCTCTCCCCCATGTCAAACATTGGTGGGAAACTTACTAGGAGAAAATTTCCACAAAGAGTTTGGAATATATGGGGCCAAGCCCACTTGGGATTTTTTTGTGGATGCGGTAAAGGAACAATATTACCCTATTGAAAACTATGAGGACTAATACATGAGATGGACCACACTACGTGTTAAGATCCTAAATAATCTAAAAATATACGTTAGTAATAAACCAATAATAAACACCAAACCATTCACCAAATATTGAACACAAGAAATAGAAAAAATCCTTGAGGTAGGGCAACACCATACAATGTATCATATTATGGAAGGGATCCTCTCCTATTCACTTGTCTCTTCGAGGGGGAAACCTCTTAATGAGCTTCAGATCCAAATACAATAATTCTCTTCATGTCCCATTACATTGCTTGAACCTCTTTATATAATGCTACAATCACCTAAGAACATTCTAGAGGAGGAATCTTCTAGAAGTAGAAGCTTCTAAGAAGTCCTCTTATATTTATTATATCTAACTACCCATTTATTATATCCAACTACCATAGTGGGCCTTATTTAATAATATAGTGGACCTAGTCCACCTTACATTGAATGGCCTCCACTATTATCAATATGGGTCCTCTGAGCCTCTCCACTACCTCTCTAGCTACTTTACACTACGACAAGAGAGGGGCCAAGTAGTTCTGGAGTTCACCAATACCTTCCATACCTTGCACACCAATATGGGTATCAAATACTTTGAACGAAATTTGGTTCTGAAATACCATGGGGCTCTACACAGATACATCCAAACTGAAAGGGATTTTCTGGACATACCATCACTCGATGTTGCTTATCGATATTTTGTTAAAATCGAGCAGAAATTTAAGCAAAAAAACAAATGCGAGTTTGGGTTTGAAAATCCGTAACAACCAAAGTATGATAAAGACGGACCTAACAAACAATCTCCTGAAAACCAGTCCAAGCCATAGGAAAAGAAGGGTCATGGAAAGATGTAGAAGGACACTAAAAAATGGTGTGATTTCCACAAAATCCCCTGGCACAACACCGATGAATGTCTCTCACAAAAATCACTGGTCTCCAAGATCAAAGAAAAGGAGCCAAACCCTGATTAAGAAAATATTGATAGAAGATAGATCATCGACACAAACCCCACTGTTATTGTCACAACTGCAACAATTCAACTAGAAGAACCCATAAATACTAAAGAGGGGGAGCACCTTTTTCATTCATATATGTGGATGAAGGGGACCCCGTTGCATTTTATTATTGATAGCGGAAGCCAAAAGCACCTCATCTCAGTAGAGTTCGTCAAACAGTTGGGATTATCGACAACACTGCAACCGCAACCAGACAACATTGGGTGGCATCACCATGGATGATATCTTCATGTCAACCAGTAGTGTTGATTTTCATATGACATCTAACCCTTAAAGAATGAGGTATTATGTGATGTTTCCCCCCTGGATGTTTGTGATGTTCTTTTGGGCCAACCATATATGTGGAAGCACCATGCTATCTATGAGTGTCAACCCCATAGTGTCATTGTTACTTTAGGGGATCATATCTACACGATACCAAAGGTAGTTCTAAATATTGTCCCACCTAAACAATGTCGCAAGGTAGTATCTGATACTATAAAATTCATCTTCTTCACAATCTATTCAAAAGGTAACCAAAAGGATACTGCAACCACTACAGCCTCGGCCCAAGAAACTTCTATCCAATAGAAGAAGGTCGACAAGATTGCAGAAAAGTGTAAATATTCCTTCTACACACAGGCATCTCATGTAGCCAGACTGGTTAAAAAGGTCCAACCCTTCCATCCACAGGTTCATGAAAACCTTCAACAAGATAAGCGTCATAACTTCTCCAACAAGGCAAGCAACTCATCAAGATGCAGATTCAACAAACACTTTTCCCCTATCCCTCGGGAAATCAATGCAATGGAGAAAATTTCTTCCTAAGGAGGGAGGATTGTTCTAGGTGGATATTAGTGTCCACCCACCTTTTCCACCTGGCTCAAAACAATTTTCTGGCAATTTTGGTAATTTACTATTTTTAACAGTTTTTAACTTCTGGGGCCATTTTGAGGGCCTAAATGAAATTTTTTCGGGATCGAGATTACCAATAATAAATGAAGGCTCTAATAGAGCCCCCAAAATGAATATCCTCTATGATACCTTTCCAACGAGCTATCATGGGCCCCAAACGAAGATCGTATGCCAAAGTTACGCCCTCGAGAAGTTGATACACCAAACTACCCAAAACGGGGTCCACAAAACTGTTGGCTTTTCATCTTTTGGGGTTAGGGTTTTGGATTTTATTTATGATAAAAATGTCTTTGGAGCCTCATTTTAAAATCATCTTCTTGGGAATTTGAGTAGCAGACACATCTCTTCTTAGAGATAAGCTGCCACCATTCTAGTGAGTCTTTCACTCTGTATTTTTACAGTCTTTGTACATTTTCGCTCATTAATAGGAAATTGTGTATTAATGTATCCATGTGTTTATGGTTGAATCTATGATACATTTATGTTATATTATTGGACATACGAGATATATATGAACATTTATTTACTATATCTTCGCTCTCATTTCATGTCGAAAATAATCTGGATCAGGGTTCCACATAAGTTTCAGGTGGGGGACAAAGTTTGGTTGCACTTACAGAAAGAACGCTTTACAAGGCCCCATAAGAAGATTTTACCACTCCATTATGGGTCATAAACCATCACCAAGGATGTGGGTGACAATGATTTTGAGCTCAACATTCCTCCTTTCCTTGGCCTGCACTCAGTGTTCAACGTGGATCTCCTTTGGTCTTATTTCCCACCATTATTGGACACCTCAGAGATAGAAGAATAGTTGACAGCAATAGACATAAACCCCGACTGCATAAAACATGAATCCAATGTTCATATTGTGGACACACAGGTCAAATTCACTCGCCAGCAAAGGTTCTAGCTTTATCGAGTTGTCAAAGTAGGGAAACTCCTCCACCAAGGAAAGTGGGTCACCCGAGGCCAAATTCAACAGAAATTTCCTCATCTGATGGGAGCACTCAATGAAATGGAGACCATTTATTACTAAGGTGGGAGGATTGATCTAGATGGATTTCAGTGGCCTCCTACCTATTCCAACTAGTTCATTTTGGCAATTTTCTAGTTTGGCATTTTCTTCCTAGTTTTTGGGTCCCTGACTTCCGGGGTCATTTTGAGGTCCTAAATAGCATTTTTAGGGCTCGCCACAATCAAACTATAGATAGAATGAAATTTTGTTGGGAACATGTGTATTCCTCAGATAGAAATTTCTAATGGGCTATCGTGTGCCTAAAACAAAAATCATATGCAAAAGTTACGACCCTGGGAAGTTGGTGTACTAACTTACCCCAATGGGGCCCACATGACTTTTTGGCACTTCATCTCCTAGGATTAGGTTTTTGGATGTATAGGGTTTTTGATATTCATGTTTATTGTAAAAAGGCCTCTAGAGCCTCATTTTACTCATCTTCTTGAGAATGAGTGCAGTCGTCACATCTCTTCTAAGAGATAAGCCGCCACCATGCTAGCAAGCTTGTTTTACACTGCATTTTATAGTTTCAAATTATTTCCTTATTGAATAGAAACCAATTTTACTGTATATATGTTATTTTGTGTAAAGCATATTTTAATAATAATCTGGATTCATTTCTTTCTACTCATAAAATCTAGATCAACTAATTTCGAAAAAGGAATACTCTAGCCACTAGTGGCTAGAAGAGTTTTCCTGGGTATTATTTTATACTTTTTCGGGCCTAGGGGACTAAATTTACGAAAAAATACATTCTTTGGAGTTAAGTTGTAATTGCATTCCATTATCATGATTTCAATATCAAGCCTATTGTTGGTTCCCTCTTTCTTGCTATAAGCCTATTACCTCATCAATTTTCATCTGTAGCCAAGAAGAGCCTTCTTTATATCATTTGCAGCTGGACACCCTATACCTTAAGAGGAAACATTCCCCTGAGTGTCCACATCCTGCATGCACCTCCTTGCATTGAGAATAAGTATGTTCCATTGTTGTAACTAGTTTCTTACTCGCGACACTTGTTTCCTCTCTTGTATCATAGCATTCATTTGTATATGAAAAAAACAAGACGAGTAGGAAAATAATATTATCTCATATTGGCATCAATTGTGTCACCTTTGAACAGAGCACAAAATTTTGAGTCCACTTGTCATCCAAAGTTTGCGTTTAGCATGACCTTAGGAAGTTGAGATCGTTACTTACAGTTTACTCCTCTGACTGGTTACTCTTCCAATCCTTGTGGAGATTTTGATTAGTGCCTCCTGCATCACAAATTTTCATTATCAAGTCTATGTTTCCAGAGTCCTCCATATGTCTCATGCTCTTGTTCAAAGGATGTCTATAAGCCTATGTCGGACATTCCTAAGAAATCTTGACTTTTCATGTTGGACATACCCCCGGTGTGTCTTAGAATCACATGAAGTTGTATTCCTACCATTCACCCTGGTCCTACTTTCATTATGGGTAGGTAACCTTGAACCCGACAATTGACATCTCCTCATTGGTCCCTGACTGGGGGGTTTCCCCTGTGTTTGACGAAAAGAAATCTATTCTCACATGGGGATTCATGTAGTGTCTTGGATGCCATTATCCTAATTGGTGGTTTCCTCTCCTTTGTCGGTAGTTTTCCTTATTGGATGTTATTCAGAGGGTCTCTTTCATGCACTACTTTCATTTGATGCATGCAAGATATGCATAGGGTCATTTGTTTGTGAACATCATCTTTTTTCGAGTTCCTCCAAATCATCATTATATTTCTTTGTACCTCATGCTGACTAATGATAGATTCCTTAATTCTCTCCTTTCATTGGGTCTCCTTCCATCGAATTCATCTCATCTATTCTGGAAATGAGGCCTAGAGTCATATGAGTACATAGAGGCTTGTAGTTAGTAGTGGCAGGGTCTCCTACCATCGACAATTGGGAATACATCAATGTCTCATGATCGATGGATTCTTCAAGTTTTCGACCTCAACACCTTTATTCACACTTGTAATAATGTAATAGATGCCTTGATACCTACTTTCACTATTGGTAGGTTGTCTCATGTTTTTTAACAGTATCCATTAATGACCGATAATCAAATGAAGTCTCATTGTGTTCAACTTCAACTCCTCTATTCACATAATGTAGACTTGCACCTTTGGTGAATCATGTAGAAGACTTGAAAACATCATTTTATAGTAGCAGATTTCTTGAGTTGTTTCTATCATTCATTGGACAAGTACCTATATGACTTCAATGATCATGGGAGATCAGATTGTACTCCATTATATTCAGATATCTTTAGATCAATTTTGAGACTGGTTTTCACTGGGACTTGTTCATGGCTATGACAAACTATGGCATATGTCTACTTTGTATTTCCTATTAATGGCCATGAACAACTATTTAGTATATTTCCATGTGGTTCTGTTGTGTAATTCAAATTAGCAACCATGTGTACAAAGTCATTATGTGTACAAAGGCCTTTTCCATTTTCCCATGTAGACTTGAAGTCCCCTTTTCACTTCCCAGAGCCAAAAAATCATATTGTTCCACATATACGCATCCTAATGGCTATACAACATACATATATGAAGGTTGCACCATTACAACCTGTGTACATCAGGTTTTGTGCCCCAAAATTAAAACTTGTGTTGAGTTTCCATGTCACGTCACGAAATCCATGATCCTTGAACTTCCATATACTGGAAACATTCTACCTCAACCCTTTAGTTCCATTTGAAGTTTATAAATTGGGCCATATCCAAGTCGTGGAAGAAGAGAGAATTCAACTTTTGAGAGGAAATGTAATCTGGAGAAATTTTCACTTCACATTAAGTCTGCATCCCTTTGTCCTTTAAAGTCTGAACACATTATTCATCCTCCAAGCTCTTCCCTCTTTGATGGAAAACCTCATGGTATATCTTATATGAGCTTGATTTTGGTGGAGGATTGAAGTAGTGGATGCCCAACTGGAAGGGACTTAGTTTCTCGGGTTCAAGACGTCCTGACACATGATTTTGTCACTTATATACATATGTTGATTATTCTTTAATAGAAATACTCGTTTCTCATCCAATTGATATCTTGCAGATATTTGAATTGTTATTCTATGGGCGTATTTTTTATGAATACTAATGGATTATTCTATTATATGTGCTAACATTATATATTATCACCATATGCTTTCATATCTTGGTTGTTGAGGACAAGTTGTAGGTATAAAGCTTTGGGTCATGTTCTGAATGATGGTATTCATCGAGCATCTAGACGAGGTAGGATTTTTATCTTGTCTTGTTAGCATTTTCATTTATATATCATACTTGAGATTAGAGTTGATTTCTGCAGGCATTCCATCTGTTGTGGTTTACCCCATGACATAGAGTGATTTTCCTCGTAACAAAAATATTTGGGAGAAGACATCCCTTGGCATGCTGCATGCCCAAGGAATCCCAAATTCCCCATATATGAAGATCCTTTGTCTCTTGTTTCGAGCTGAGCACTCTACTTGCCCAATTCACTCGTCTTGATTTGCAATGGAGGATCACACACTCAGGATGGACACCCCAAGCCTTACATCTCTTCAAACCCAATAGTTATTGAGGAGAATGTGGAACATGAAGACATCCTAGAACAAGAGGTGACTCAAACATCCACTTCTCTAGGCTTGTCTAATCAACTTCACTTTCACATTACCCCTCTGAGATTACCCCTCTCTACTTGTTTTGGTTTTTGTGGTATTTTTTTTATTACTATGTATATGTAGGTTTCAATGGTGCATGCCTCTGTGTGAGGTAACACCTTCAAAGATTCAGGCTTAGTTACCTTGCCCTTACATGTGGTCAGACCTACAAATGTTCACTGGGTCATTGATTTTGAAGCAGTAGCCTTAGTGACCATTCCTAGGTAGCCTACAGAGGTGACTACAAGTGGTATGTGCCTATAGTACCTAGTCCAACGTTCGTTAACAATGTCAGTTCCCCTGGAGGGTGCTCACCTTAATAAAGGGTACTTGCACTAGTTAGGGTTATTTCACATAGTTCATCGTAGCTATTCCTCATACCTTGACTAGCGAATATTGTGGGGATTTCTTCTCCCCAAAATGTTGGTTTTTGGAAGGCTCCCTAAGCCATTAGTTTGTGTGTTGTTGTCCTATATTTTTTATGGGTGTGCTATTTGATTCCAATTCTAGGTTTGACTTAAGTTGAATTATGTTTTGATTTGCATAGATTATTTTCATCATGGTCGAATCACAATGTCGATCACATTGATTATGAGGACTAGAGCCAATCACGGATGTACAACCTCCTCTCAAGTAGTGTGAGATAGGTGACAGATAATTTTAAGAGTCCCATCTTTGATTTGAGGAGATTAGTCTGGTTGAAGTCGAAGTGATCGACAAAACTCCATTACCAAACTTTAACCCTCATTTGACTAATTAATCTAGGAGGATATCCATAGTTGACAAATGTAGAAGGCCTTCATCATTGTTCAATATGTCCACACAACAAAGAGCTCATAGGGAGATTTCTGATGCAACTTGAATGGGTTTGAATGGAATTCATATGCGGAAGATATGATCTATTGAAGTAAAGGGACATAAAGGATAAAATCAAATCAAATGATTATTAAATATTTGAGGACTATATGTCTTGTATTTTTCCTCTCAATTGTAAAAGGAAAACTAATGGAGAAATAATACGTAGTCTTCTAGTTTCCTAGTATCATGGAGACTTGAGATATTCATGGAGAGTGGAGATATTCTTGGGGATGTTTGAGATTTTCCCCCATCTTATCAGAAAAATAATGGAGAACTAACATGGAGTCTTCTAGCTTCCTAGTCTCATGGAGACTTGAGATATCCATGGAGAGTGGATATATTCATGGGGATGTTTGAGATTTCCCCCCATCTTATCCCTTGATGTGTGCCTAGATCCTAATTTAGTGGATCTAGAGATATGTTTTCTCCTTGACATGTTGAGGTAGTTCTCAACCATGTATAGCTATAAATTCCTTTCATTGGGAATAGGATAGGAAAATATTTTGTTTGAGAGAATAAGAAAGGAAATCTTGTTTGTTTCAACCCCTTAATGGGAGAGTGAGTCACTTCATGTGAGAGCCTTATGTCCTTTTTGGAAGAGAAGAAGGTCTTTGAAGATGTGAGAATTATCCACATGTTGTGATCATTAATCCTTTCATTTGTAAAGAAAAACATACCTTTGAAGGAGAAATAATGAAGCAGTTCAATGATTGATTGAGCCCAGAGACATAGCCAGGTGTCTATGATTGATCAAGCTCGGAGACGTAGCTAGGGTGTCTAGTGAACTTAGTTATCAATT
This sequence comes from Picea engelmannii, assembly GCA_009831015.1. Classification (NCBI taxonomy): domain Eukaryota; kingdom Viridiplantae; phylum Streptophyta; class Pinopsida; order Pinales; family Pinaceae; genus Picea; species Picea engelmannii. The sequence goes on along the minus strand of ML799365.1, from coordinate 271,254 downwards.
CTATTTTCCCTATTGTATTATGTGTTTGCTTCTTCTCAATTTTCACAATCTTCAGCTTAAAGTGTTGAGTATGGATTAATCTTGCCAAATTTCATATTAATGATGAGAATTTAAGAAATTGATGAAGTATCCAAAATTGGCTAATAACTATAGCAATTTTTCTAAAATATTTTCGGATCAAGTTGGTATTAGATTCTCAATATCAGAGGATGAACTTGTAGATTGATGAATTCCACCATCTACCATATTGAAGATCTTTGTTGGAGTGAGGATTGGAGAACGTTACAGCCCACATGCAGTCAATTGGTGCCCACACACCTTCAAACAAAATTATGAAGAGTGATGGATAAGTATGGAGGAATCATGCAACATATTTGACCAAATTAAATACAATGATCTAGTACCTATAGTGATAAGTTCTAGAAATTAGTTCGCAACTGTGTCAGTGACCTTTAAAAACAATCATCAGATCTACATTTATATGTTTTCAATTTGCAAATAAACCCCTACGTATTTCCTGGGTTTGCATATGAGAATAGACCCTTGATCTGGTGATCGATTTGGTATTTTCTCGTGCTCTGGTGTTATCATGATAATAGAGATCAAGATTGGTCCATCTCAATCCTTGTTTTTAGATCATAATTCGATTATTTTATTTGGATCTGGGTAAACACCACACATTGCAATCTTTAAGTTCCACCTCAGAAAACATTTTTTTAAGGAGTAGGCGACCACATATCTATGATTTTTATAGTCTACTACAATGATTATATCAAGAGATCTGCCCCCCTAAGAGTCCATGTGTTTTTCCTTATGGTTGTCACTTCAAACACGTCATACAAAAGGCTGGACACATTCTATCATTATCTCCTCAAGCTTTGGTAATGTTCCTTACTCATTATTTAAGAAATAGTCTAAACATTCTACCTTTTGGTTGTCTTTCGACAATTTTTTCCATTTGATTTTTCCCGAAATCCGATGATGAACGGTTGGATCTATAGATTTGAGTGGCTAAGTTTGTATAATCCGAGTGCCCCAAGGGTTTTTCAACATTTTGAATCCATTTATGCATTCAAAAATGAAATTTAAACAACAAAAAATAATGATTTTTTCTAAATTTACATCTCCAGATTCCGGCCAAAAAACCCAAAAGGTAGAATGTTTAGCCAACACCATTATTTAATGTTTTAAAACACAAGTTTGAGTGGAGGCTTATGTCATAGATTTGTTGGAGTTACTTCACACACACATAGGATTTCTTTTTTCCTAAGTTTTTTCCTTTTTTATTAGTCATAATTAGTCATTATCTAGTCTCCTATATTTTAGGGGAGAATATTCCACCTGGAGAATATTCTCTTTCAATTGACACTTCAGTTTGACTAGTTGAGTTGAGTTCAGATGTTGCATTGGTTTTGTCACCATGCAACATTGGGATCCTCACCATGCTAATTTGAACTTTCCTTGGTATCATCACTAGACTGGTGCATTAGCCTTGATTCCCTGAGTTAACGCCTCACTACTCTTTGTTCAGTCAGTTAACTGAAGACTAGTTGACTAGTTAGCTCAACTATGTGGCAGTTCACTCCCGTAACAGCTTGAGAGACTAGACTAGGTGGAAGTTCACTCCCGTAGATGTTGTTGTGTGTCTATATCACTCTAGACCAACACTATGGAAAAATGGTTCTTCTGCAGTGTGCACTCATTGATTTATACAGAGTATATAATGTATAAATTTTTCATTATTCATAACGGTTAATGAGAATTATTTCATTCTTTCTCTCCTTCTTTGTTCTCGAATTATCTCTGCAAATGTGTGTATTATTTTTTATCTAGATATATTATGTGCAGGTTCAACACATTTACGTGGTATCAGAGCCGATAGACTACTAATCAAAATCTACACCAAAATTGTTTACAGGTACAAAAGATTGAAGACAACAGAAAGATGGATTTCCAAAAAGAATTCATTCTTACACCTTACAACTATTTTTCATGGAAGGAGAAAATATCCATACATATTTGAAATAGAGGGTTGTATAGGCTAACCTTGAATACAAATACAAAACCGACATCATCCATATAAAAATCCAAGTACTTAAATTGCATGGATGAGGCATTCAAAACAATTTGCAGTCTTATTTCTCCCGATCTCCTTTTTCACATATCTTCTTGTAAGACTCCAAAGTTTGGAAAATATTGGAAGGGATATTTTGGAAAAAGGATGAGATGAGGGGACACATGTTGGAGGTGGATCTACTCACATTGGATCCAAAATTATTCAACAATATTCAAGATTTCTTTACAAAATTTAAGGATTTACTGTCGCAAATCAAAGCTTGCAGGGTTGATAAATCTACGAGGAGAAACAAATGGTTCTCACCATTCTCTCCAATATTGGTCCTAAATTCTATGTATTTGTATCCACCTTCCATACTATCATATTCACCTCTGGAGCCACATGGAAGATGCCTTCTCTTGAGGAGTTTATCGAATCCCTGACACAAGAGCAAACTGAGCTCATCAACATGTGCACAATCAAAGGCCCAAGGGCGCATGCACTCACTGTTCATGATGGCAGCCACAAATATAATAAATATAAAGATAAATATAAGAAGAAAGATCATGCACATCCAAAGAAGGAAGGGTACACAAAACCCTTCGTCGATGCCTCTGGATCCAAAGGAGAAAAGGGAAGAAAAGGAAAGAAATACACATACTGTCACAAGGAATTCCGTTCGGGATCCGCATGCATGCAAAAAAAAATATACCTGATGTGTCAAATAATTCATCGAAACAACCTTGGAGATCGCATCCTTGAGGGTGCCAAGAAGAAGAAGCCAGAAGATCTGAATTCCAAGAAAGGCTATTCTAGCCATGCCTTGATTGCCATCAACTCTTGTCCTGATGCTTGGATCATTGATTCAGGAGCATCACATCACATGGATGCCTCAAAAGAAATATATTCTTCTTTGGATGCATGCAAATGTCCTCCTATTCGGTTGGGGGACAACTCTTATGTTGAAGTCACCAACAAAGGAAGGATTGAACTCACCAACGTAAGCTTCAAGAATGTGTTTCACTTTCCCAATCTTTCTGTCAACCTTCTCTCAATATATCATATGAAGAATTTTGGCACCAGAAAGAATGTCATATTCACACCAAATTCCATGGACATATACAACATGAAAACCAACTCCAGGGTTTCTACCGGTGAGTTAAATCATCAGTCTAGATTGTATATATTTTTTGAATTCATTGAACCCGATTCTTCTTTACTGCTTACTCATGCTGATGAAAGTAGTAGGATATGGAACAAAAGGATTGGAAATTTGAATTTCAGATACATGCAACATATTAGAAATCAAATATTGGTCGATGGTCTACCAGACATCCATTTCTCCAAGGGAGTGTGTGAGGGATGTGTTCTTGGGAAATACCCTCAAGATAAATTCGAGAAGGGAAAGTATAATATATCCTCCATACCTTTAGATATGATCCATAGTGACCTTATGGGTCCTTTTCTACATCCATCGATCAACAAAGTGAGGTTTGTTCTCACTTTTGTAGATGTTTTCTCACATTTTACTTGGATCTACTTTCTCAGGAAAAAAATTGAGGTCTTTCAACACCTCAAAGATTTCAAAGCCCTGGTTGAGACACAATCTAGAAACAAGATCAATGTCATTCGAACTGATAATGGGGGAGAGTATGTAAATCATGATATCCATAATCTTTTCCATGAGGCAGGGATTTAGTTGCAACACATAGTTCCCTATACTCCACTGTAAAACGGAGTTGTTGAGCAAAAAAACAGATCTCTAAAGGAGATGGCATCTTGAATGTTGCATGCAAAGTCGCTACCAAAAAGACTATGGGACGAAGCACTTAATTGTGAAAAATACATCCAAAAAATATCTCTCGATAGATCTTTCAAGGAAAATAACCCCAATAAGGCTTGGACCAGCCTCAAATCAGAAGTGACCCACTTTCGCATTTTTGGTTCACATGTATGGGCTAGGATTCCCTCTGAAAAGAGAAAGGAACTTGATCCACAGAGCACTGAGTGTATTTTTGTTGGATACCCCAATGGGGTGAACGGATATCAGATTATTGATCTTTCCTTGGACCGACTCATCATTGAGTGTAGTGTCCAATTCAAGGAAAGTGTCTCGCATGTACCTCAACAACCACATGCAAATACCTTCACTCTTCCACCTGTACAAGATGATGAGAATGCACATGCTGACTCTTCTTCAGATGAGAGTTCTAATTCAAAGGACTAAGATGATTCAAATTCAGAGTCAGTACAGTTAGATGCAGTTGCAGATCCAGAGCAGAGGCCCAAGTGGGCACATACTACTCTTCAAGTGCAGGGGATCTCGTTGGTGATCCAGCTAATACTAAGAAGAATCAATCTGATTTCAAGGAGCCTCCTATTGCACTCACTGCAACTGAACCATTGGCTTTCATGAATATTTTATTGGTTCAATATTCAGATCCACAGTCTTATGGAGAAGTTGCTAGAAATCCCTTTTGGGAATCCGCATGCAGGAGGAGTAAAATTCCCTCCTCGAGAACCAGACTTGGGATCTAGTTCCCCTTCTTTCTGGGAGGAAAATTTTCAGATGCATATGGGTCTACAGGACCAAGAGCACAACTGATGCATAGATCAACAAATACAAAGCTAGGCTTGTCACCAAAGGATTTCAGCAGGTCATGGTATTGACTATGATGAGGCCTTTGTTGCAGTAGCAAAGATGGATTCCATACATTTGGCACTTGCCATTGTGGCAGACAAGGAATGGGAAGTCCATCATATAGATGTGAAGAATGCATTTCTTCATGGTGATATATCCGAGGAGATATACATGGAGCAGCCCCAAGGATTTATGTCGGACTCATATTTGGTCTATCAACTAAAGGGAATCATATGCCAAGATGGACTACTACCTATTGTCACATAACTTTGTACATTGTAAATTGGACCTGAATGTCTAGATGCTCAGGATAGTTGATTCACTTCTACTTTTAGTTATGTATGTCGATGATTTGCTAATCACCGGGTGATCGACTTCAACGATTGTTGTAGTCAAGAGGATTCTACATGACAGGTTTTTTATGACGGGCATGGGTCCACTATAGTTATTCCTTGGACTCAATATTAGTCAGGATGCATCGGGCATCAAACTGTATCAGGCCAAGTATGCACCAGATCTCTTTGAGATATTTCACATGACAGACTGTAAGTCTTCTCCGACTCTTTTCCTATCAGGAGTCAAAATTGAGGATGGTGGGGAGACTCCACTGGTTGATAGAAATTGTACATACAACTAGTGGGGATCTTTTTGTATCTCACACACTCTAGAACAGACCTCTCATATGTAGTTGGCATAGTTTCTAGGTTCATGCAGGAGTCTCATGAGCTACATTGGAAATCTACAAAGTGTATCCTTTGATACGTTCCAGGCACCATCACCTTTGGGAT
>ML799365.1:239400-265719 GCA_009831015.1 Picea engelmannii | reverse complement strand
TCTAGATTTCTTTATTATATTTCCACTCTCATTTCATGCTGAAAATAATCCAGATCAGTGGTATCAGAGCAGGCTGCTCTTGATCGTTTTTCAGTGCATGTCCCTGATGAGGTCCAGGTACAACAAGTTGGGTCTCGAGATTGTCTGTATTGAAGACAATTTCTATGGCACGTCCATGAAACCCTCCATGGTGGAAGAAAATAAAAATGACAGAGCAGACGATTTTATCAATATGTTTCTAAAGCAAGTTGTCACGCGACAAAGGGACAAAATGATGGAGAAATTTTTCCACATCCTTCAATGGCTTCTGATAGCAGCAGGAACATATTCATCAAGTGGAAACTTTGGAGGTACCTTGCCTTTCAAGGTACAAGTTAATTTTTATATTCCCATATTTGAAGGACAGATAGATGCAGATGTCGTAGAACAATGGTTAAATCTGCTAGAAGGTTATTTCTTTGTTCATAAGTTCTCCGACAAGGAAAATATCACCTTCGCACTCCTTAAGGATCTCCCCCATGTCAAACATTGGTGGGAAACTTAACAGGATCAAAGTTCCACATAGGATTCTGGAATATATGGGGCCGAACCCACTTGGGATTGTTTTGTGGATGCGATAAAGGAACAGTATTACCCTGTTAGAAACTATGAGGATTAGTACATGAGATGGACCGCACTACTGAAAAAGAGGGGCCAAGAAGTTTTGGATTTCACCAATACCTTCCATACCTTTCACACCAAGATGGATATCAAAGACTTTGAATGACATTTGGTTCTAAAATACCATGGGGCTCTACAAAGATACATTCAAACTAAAATGGAGCTTTTGGACATCTCATCACTCGATGTTGCTTATCGATATGTTGTTAAAATTGACAAAAAAATTTAACCACCAAAACATATGTGATTTCAGGTCTACAAATCCGCAACAACCAAAGTATGATAAAGATGACCCTAACAAATAGTATCCTAAAAACCAGTCCAAGCCACAGGAAAAGAAGGGTCACAGAAAGACTAAAAAGGACACCGAAAATGGTGTGATTTCCATAAAAGCCTCTCGCATAACACCAATGAATTTCTCTCAAAACAATCATTGGTTTCTAATATCAAAGACAAGGAGTCAAACCCTAATTCAAAATTTGATTCAGATAATATTGATAGAAGATAGATCATCGACGCAGACCCCACTGTTATTGTTGCGATCGCAGTAGTTCAGCCAGGAGAACCCACAGATCCTGAAGAGGGGGGGCACATTTTTCATTCACATATGTGGGTGAAGGGGACCCCACTGCATTTTATTTTTGATAGCAGAAGCCATAAGAAACTCATCTTAGCAAAGGTCATCAAACAATTGGGATTGTTGACAACACCACACCCGTAACCATACAAAATTGGGTGGCATCGCTAGGGATGATATATTGGTGTCAGCCAACAGTGTCGATTGTCATATGACATCCATCTCTTTAAGAATGAGGTATTATGTGATGTTTCCTCGTTCGATGTATGTGATGTCCTCTTGGGCTAGCCATATATGTGGAAGCGCCATGCTATCTATGAGTCTCGACCCTGTAGTGTCATTGTTACTCTCGGGTGTCATCTCTATAGGATACCAAAGGTAGTTCCAACTATTGTCCCACCTAAAAAATGTTGCAAGGTATTATCTCATACTACAAAATTCAACTTCTTCACAATCTGTTCAAAAGGTGAAAAAAAGGATACTGCAACCACTAGAGCCTCGACCAAAACACCTTCTATCCAACAGAAGAAGGTCGACAAGATTACAACAAAGTGTAAATATTCCTTCTGCACACAAGAATCTCATGTAGCCAGACTAGTTAAAAAGTTTCAACCCTTTCAGCCACAAGTTCATGACAACCTTCAACAAGCTAAGCAGCACAACTTCTCCTACAAGGCAAGTAGCTCATCAAGATGCAGATTCAACAAACAATTTTGTGTCTCCCCCGGGAACTTAATGAAATGGATACCATTTCTTCCTAAGGAGTTATTATTGATCGACATATATATCGATGGCCACCCACCTTTTCCAACTAGATCAAATCAATTTTCTAGCAATTTTGGTAATTTACTATTTTTAGCAATATTTAACTTTCGGGGCCATTTTGAGGGCATGAATGAATCTTTTTTGAGATCAATTTTCTCAATTATAGTTGAAGGCTCTAATTTGTCCCCCAAAATTAATCTCCTCGATGATACCTTTCCAACTAGCTATCGTACGCCCCAAACGAAGATTGTATGCCAAAGTTACGCCCCTGGGAAATTGATACACAAAACTACCCAAAACGGGGTCCACAAAACTATTGGATTTTCATCTTCCAGGGTTAGAGTTTTGGATTTTATTTATGATAAAAATTCCTTTGGAGCCTCATTTTAAAATAATATTTTTTTGAATGCGAGTAGCAGACACATCTCTTCTTAGAGATAAGCTGCCGCCATTCTAGCAAGTCTTTTACTCTGTATTTCTACAGTCTTTGTACATTTTTGCTCATTAATAGAAAATTGTATATTATTGTATCTTTGTGTTTATGGTTTCATCTCTGATACATTTATGTTATATTATTGGACATCTGATATATCTTTGTACATTTCTTTATTATATCTTCCCTCTCATTTTGTGTCGAAAACAATCTGGATCAATGGTATCAAAGCAGGCTTCTCTTGATCGTTTTTCATTGCATGTCCCCGATGAGGTCTGAGTATAGAAAGATGGATCTTGATCTTGTCTCTCTTGAATAAAATTGCTCTCACATGTCCAATAAACCCTCCATGGCAGAAGAAAATAAAAACGACAGAGCAAATGATTCTATCAATCTGTTGTTGTAGCAAGCTCTCACACGACAGAGGGACGAAATGATGGAGAACATTTCCCAGATCCTTCAATGTATGTCGATAGTAGTATACACATATTCATAAATTTGAAACTTTTGAGGCACCTCACCTTTCAAGGTACAAGTTAATTTTGATATTCCCATATTTGAAGGACAAATAGATGCAGATTCCCTAGAAAACTGGTTAAATCTGCTAGAACATTATTTCTTTCATAATTTCTCTGACAGGGAAAATATCACTTTCACACTCCTTAAGGCTCTCCCCCATGTCAAACATTGGTGGGAAACTTACTAGGAGAAAATTTCCACAAAGAGTTTGGAATATATGGGGCCAAGCCCACTTGGGATTTTTTTGTGGATGCGGTAAAGGAACAATATTACCCTATTGAAAACTATGAGGACTAATACATGAGATGGACCACACTACGTGTTAAGATCCTAAATAATCTAAAAATATACGTTAGTAATAAACCAATAATAAACACCAAACCATTCACCAAATATTGAACACAAGAAATAGAAAAAATCCTTGAGGTAGGGCAACACCATACAATGTATCATATTATGGAAGGGATCCTCTCCTATTCACTTGTCTCTTCGAGGGGGAAACCTCTTAATGAGCTTCAGATCCAAATACAATAATTCTCTTCATGTCCCATTACATTGCTTGAACCTCTTTATATAATGCTACAATCACCTAAGAACATTCTAGAGGAGGAATCTTCTAGAAGTAGAAGCTTCTAAGAAGTCCTCTTATATTTATTATATCTAACTACCCATTTATTATATCCAACTACCATAGTGGGCCTTATTTAATAATATAGTGGACCTAGTCCACCTTACATTGAATGGCCTCCACTATTATCAATATGGGTCCTCTGAGCCTCTCCACTACCTCTCTAGCTACTTTACACTACGACAAGAGAGGGGCCAAGTAGTTCTGGAGTTCACCAATACCTTCCATACCTTGCACACCAATATGGGTATCAAATACTTTGAACGAAATTTGGTTCTGAAATACCATGGGGCTCTACACAGATACATCCAAACTGAAAGGGATTTTCTGGACATACCATCACTCGATGTTGCTTATCGATATTTTGTTAAAATCGAGCAGAAATTTAAGCAAAAAAACAAATGCGAGTTTGGGTTTGAAAATCCGTAACAACCAAAGTATGATAAAGACGGACCTAACAAACAATCTCCTGAAAACCAGTCCAAGCCATAGGAAAAGAAGGGTCATGGAAAGATGTAGAAGGACACTAAAAAATGGTGTGATTTCCACAAAATCCCCTGGCACAACACCGATGAATGTCTCTCACAAAAATCACTGGTCTCCAAGATCAAAGAAAAGGAGCCAAACCCTGATTAAGAAAATATTGATAGAAGATAGATCATCGACACAAACCCCACTGTTATTGTCACAACTGCAACAATTCAACTAGAAGAACCCATAAATACTAAAGAGGGGGAGCACCTTTTTCATTCATATATGTGGATGAAGGGGACCCCGTTGCATTTTATTATTGATAGCGGAAGCCAAAAGCACCTCATCTCAGTAGAGTTCGTCAAACAGTTGGGATTATCGACAACACTGCAACCGCAACCAGACAACATTGGGTGGCATCACCATGGATGATATCTTCATGTCAACCAGTAGTGTTGATTTTCATATGACATCTAACCCTTAAAGAATGAGGTATTATGTGATGTTTCCCCCCTGGATGTTTGTGATGTTCTTTTGGGCCAACCATATATGTGGAAGCACCATGCTATCTATGAGTGTCAACCCCATAGTGTCATTGTTACTTTAGGGGATCATATCTACACGATACCAAAGGTAGTTCTAAATATTGTCCCACCTAAACAATGTCGCAAGGTAGTATCTGATACTATAAAATTCATCTTCTTCACAATCTATTCAAAAGGTAACCAAAAGGATACTGCAACCACTACAGCCTCGGCCCAAGAAACTTCTATCCAATAGAAGAAGGTCGACAAGATTGCAGAAAAGTGTAAATATTCCTTCTACACACAGGCATCTCATGTAGCCAGACTGGTTAAAAAGGTCCAACCCTTCCATCCACAGGTTCATGAAAACCTTCAACAAGATAAGCGTCATAACTTCTCCAACAAGGCAAGCAACTCATCAAGATGCAGATTCAACAAACACTTTTCCCCTATCCCTCGGGAAATCAATGCAATGGAGAAAATTTCTTCCTAAGGAGGGAGGATTGTTCTAGGTGGATATTAGTGTCCACCCACCTTTTCCACCTGGCTCAAAACAATTTTCTGGCAATTTTGGTAATTTACTATTTTTAACAGTTTTTAACTTCTGGGGCCATTTTGAGGGCCTAAATGAAATTTTTTCGGGATCGAGATTACCAATAATAAATGAAGGCTCTAATAGAGCCCCCAAAATGAATATCCTCTATGATACCTTTCCAACGAGCTATCATGGGCCCCAAACGAAGATCGTATGCCAAAGTTACGCCCTCGAGAAGTTGATACACCAAACTACCCAAAACGGGGTCCACAAAACTGTTGGCTTTTCATCTTTTGGGGTTAGGGTTTTGGATTTTATTTATGATAAAAATGTCTTTGGAGCCTCATTTTAAAATCATCTTCTTGGGAATTTGAGTAGCAGACACATCTCTTCTTAGAGATAAGCTGCCACCATTCTAGTGAGTCTTTCACTCTGTATTTTTACAGTCTTTGTACATTTTCGCTCATTAATAGGAAATTGTGTATTAATGTATCCATGTGTTTATGGTTGAATCTATGATACATTTATGTTATATTATTGGACATACGAGATATATATGAACATTTATTTACTATATCTTCGCTCTCATTTCATGTCGAAAATAATCTGGATCAGGGTTCCACATAAGTTTCAGGTGGGGGACAAAGTTTGGTTGCACTTACAGAAAGAACGCTTTACAAGGCCCCATAAGAAGATTTTACCACTCCATTATGGGTCATAAACCATCACCAAGGATGTGGGTGACAATGATTTTGAGCTCAACATTCCTCCTTTCCTTGGCCTGCACTCAGTGTTCAACGTGGATCTCCTTTGGTCTTATTTCCCACCATTATTGGACACCTCAGAGATAGAAGAATAGTTGACAGCAATAGACATAAACCCCGACTGCATAAAACATGAATCCAATGTTCATATTGTGGACACACAGGTCAAATTCACTCGCCAGCAAAGGTTCTAGCTTTATCGAGTTGTCAAAGTAGGGAAACTCCTCCACCAAGGAAAGTGGGTCACCCGAGGCCAAATTCAACAGAAATTTCCTCATCTGATGGGAGCACTCAATGAAATGGAGACCATTTATTACTAAGGTGGGAGGATTGATCTAGATGGATTTCAGTGGCCTCCTACCTATTCCAACTAGTTCATTTTGGCAATTTTCTAGTTTGGCATTTTCTTCCTAGTTTTTGGGTCCCTGACTTCCGGGGTCATTTTGAGGTCCTAAATAGCATTTTTAGGGCTCGCCACAATCAAACTATAGATAGAATGAAATTTTGTTGGGAACATGTGTATTCCTCAGATAGAAATTTCTAATGGGCTATCGTGTGCCTAAAACAAAAATCATATGCAAAAGTTACGACCCTGGGAAGTTGGTGTACTAACTTACCCCAATGGGGCCCACATGACTTTTTGGCACTTCATCTCCTAGGATTAGGTTTTTGGATGTATAGGGTTTTTGATATTCATGTTTATTGTAAAAAGGCCTCTAGAGCCTCATTTTACTCATCTTCTTGAGAATGAGTGCAGTCGTCACATCTCTTCTAAGAGATAAGCCGCCACCATGCTAGCAAGCTTGTTTTACACTGCATTTTATAGTTTCAAATTATTTCCTTATTGAATAGAAACCAATTTTACTGTATATATGTTATTTTGTGTAAAGCATATTTTAATAATAATCTGGATTCATTTCTTTCTACTCATAAAATCTAGATCAACTAATTTCGAAAAAGGAATACTCTAGCCACTAGTGGCTAGAAGAGTTTTCCTGGGTATTATTTTATACTTTTTCGGGCCTAGGGGACTAAATTTACGAAAAAATACATTCTTTGGAGTTAAGTTGTAATTGCATTCCATTATCATGATTTCAATATCAAGCCTATTGTTGGTTCCCTCTTTCTTGCTATAAGCCTATTACCTCATCAATTTTCATCTGTAGCCAAGAAGAGCCTTCTTTATATCATTTGCAGCTGGACACCCTATACCTTAAGAGGAAACATTCCCCTGAGTGTCCACATCCTGCATGCACCTCCTTGCATTGAGAATAAGTATGTTCCATTGTTGTAACTAGTTTCTTACTCGCGACACTTGTTTCCTCTCTTGTATCATAGCATTCATTTGTATATGAAAAAAACAAGACGAGTAGGAAAATAATATTATCTCATATTGGCATCAATTGTGTCACCTTTGAACAGAGCACAAAATTTTGAGTCCACTTGTCATCCAAAGTTTGCGTTTAGCATGACCTTAGGAAGTTGAGATCGTTACTTACAGTTTACTCCTCTGACTGGTTACTCTTCCAATCCTTGTGGAGATTTTGATTAGTGCCTCCTGCATCACAAATTTTCATTATCAAGTCTATGTTTCCAGAGTCCTCCATATGTCTCATGCTCTTGTTCAAAGGATGTCTATAAGCCTATGTCGGACATTCCTAAGAAATCTTGACTTTTCATGTTGGACATACCCCCGGTGTGTCTTAGAATCACATGAAGTTGTATTCCTACCATTCACCCTGGTCCTACTTTCATTATGGGTAGGTAACCTTGAACCCGACAATTGACATCTCCTCATTGGTCCCTGACTGGGGGGTTTCCCCTGTGTTTGACGAAAAGAAATCTATTCTCACATGGGGATTCATGTAGTGTCTTGGATGCCATTATCCTAATTGGTGGTTTCCTCTCCTTTGTCGGTAGTTTTCCTTATTGGATGTTATTCAGAGGGTCTCTTTCATGCACTACTTTCATTTGATGCATGCAAGATATGCATAGGGTCATTTGTTTGTGAACATCATCTTTTTTCGAGTTCCTCCAAATCATCATTATATTTCTTTGTACCTCATGCTGACTAATGATAGATTCCTTAATTCTCTCCTTTCATTGGGTCTCCTTCCATCGAATTCATCTCATCTATTCTGGAAATGAGGCCTAGAGTCATATGAGTACATAGAGGCTTGTAGTTAGTAGTGGCAGGGTCTCCTACCATCGACAATTGGGAATACATCAATGTCTCATGATCGATGGATTCTTCAAGTTTTCGACCTCAACACCTTTATTCACACTTGTAATAATGTAATAGATGCCTTGATACCTACTTTCACTATTGGTAGGTTGTCTCATGTTTTTTAACAGTATCCATTAATGACCGATAATCAAATGAAGTCTCATTGTGTTCAACTTCAACTCCTCTATTCACATAATGTAGACTTGCACCTTTGGTGAATCATGTAGAAGACTTGAAAACATCATTTTATAGTAGCAGATTTCTTGAGTTGTTTCTATCATTCATTGGACAAGTACCTATATGACTTCAATGATCATGGGAGATCAGATTGTACTCCATTATATTCAGATATCTTTAGATCAATTTTGAGACTGGTTTTCACTGGGACTTGTTCATGGCTATGACAAACTATGGCATATGTCTACTTTGTATTTCCTATTAATGGCCATGAACAACTATTTAGTATATTTCCATGTGGTTCTGTTGTGTAATTCAAATTAGCAACCATGTGTACAAAGTCATTATGTGTACAAAGGCCTTTTCCATTTTCCCATGTAGACTTGAAGTCCCCTTTTCACTTCCCAGAGCCAAAAAATCATATTGTTCCACATATACGCATCCTAATGGCTATACAACATACATATATGAAGGTTGCACCATTACAACCTGTGTACATCAGGTTTTGTGCCCCAAAATTAAAACTTGTGTTGAGTTTCCATGTCACGTCACGAAATCCATGATCCTTGAACTTCCATATACTGGAAACATTCTACCTCAACCCTTTAGTTCCATTTGAAGTTTATAAATTGGGCCATATCCAAGTCGTGGAAGAAGAGAGAATTCAACTTTTGAGAGGAAATGTAATCTGGAGAAATTTTCACTTCACATTAAGTCTGCATCCCTTTGTCCTTTAAAGTCTGAACACATTATTCATCCTCCAAGCTCTTCCCTCTTTGATGGAAAACCTCATGGTATATCTTATATGAGCTTGATTTTGGTGGAGGATTGAAGTAGTGGATGCCCAACTGGAAGGGACTTAGTTTCTCGGGTTCAAGACGTCCTGACACATGATTTTGTCACTTATATACATATGTTGATTATTCTTTAATAGAAATACTCGTTTCTCATCCAATTGATATCTTGCAGATATTTGAATTGTTATTCTATGGGCGTATTTTTTATGAATACTAATGGATTATTCTATTATATGTGCTAACATTATATATTATCACCATATGCTTTCATATCTTGGTTGTTGAGGACAAGTTGTAGGTATAAAGCTTTGGGTCATGTTCTGAATGATGGTATTCATCGAGCATCTAGACGAGGTAGGATTTTTATCTTGTCTTGTTAGCATTTTCATTTATATATCATACTTGAGATTAGAGTTGATTTCTGCAGGCATTCCATCTGTTGTGGTTTACCCCATGACATAGAGTGATTTTCCTCGTAACAAAAATATTTGGGAGAAGACATCCCTTGGCATGCTGCATGCCCAAGGAATCCCAAATTCCCCATATATGAAGATCCTTTGTCTCTTGTTTCGAGCTGAGCACTCTACTTGCCCAATTCACTCGTCTTGATTTGCAATGGAGGATCACACACTCAGGATGGACACCCCAAGCCTTACATCTCTTCAAACCCAATAGTTATTGAGGAGAATGTGGAACATGAAGACATCCTAGAACAAGAGGTGACTCAAACATCCACTTCTCTAGGCTTGTCTAATCAACTTCACTTTCACATTACCCCTCTGAGATTACCCCTCTCTACTTGTTTTGGTTTTTGTGGTATTTTTTTTATTACTATGTATATGTAGGTTTCAATGGTGCATGCCTCTGTGTGAGGTAACACCTTCAAAGATTCAGGCTTAGTTACCTTGCCCTTACATGTGGTCAGACCTACAAATGTTCACTGGGTCATTGATTTTGAAGCAGTAGCCTTAGTGACCATTCCTAGGTAGCCTACAGAGGTGACTACAAGTGGTATGTGCCTATAGTACCTAGTCCAACGTTCGTTAACAATGTCAGTTCCCCTGGAGGGTGCTCACCTTAATAAAGGGTACTTGCACTAGTTAGGGTTATTTCACATAGTTCATCGTAGCTATTCCTCATACCTTGACTAGCGAATATTGTGGGGATTTCTTCTCCCCAAAATGTTGGTTTTTGGAAGGCTCCCTAAGCCATTAGTTTGTGTGTTGTTGTCCTATATTTTTTATGGGTGTGCTATTTGATTCCAATTCTAGGTTTGACTTAAGTTGAATTATGTTTTGATTTGCATAGATTATTTTCATCATGGTCGAATCACAATGTCGATCACATTGATTATGAGGACTAGAGCCAATCACGGATGTACAACCTCCTCTCAAGTAGTGTGAGATAGGTGACAGATAATTTTAAGAGTCCCATCTTTGATTTGAGGAGATTAGTCTGGTTGAAGTCGAAGTGATCGACAAAACTCCATTACCAAACTTTAACCCTCATTTGACTAATTAATCTAGGAGGATATCCATAGTTGACAAATGTAGAAGGCCTTCATCATTGTTCAATATGTCCACACAACAAAGAGCTCATAGGGAGATTTCTGATGCAACTTGAATGGGTTTGAATGGAATTCATATGCGGAAGATATGATCTATTGAAGTAAAGGGACATAAAGGATAAAATCAAATCAAATGATTATTAAATATTTGAGGACTATATGTCTTGTATTTTTCCTCTCAATTGTAAAAGGAAAACTAATGGAGAAATAATACGTAGTCTTCTAGTTTCCTAGTATCATGGAGACTTGAGATATTCATGGAGAGTGGAGATATTCTTGGGGATGTTTGAGATTTTCCCCCATCTTATCAGAAAAATAATGGAGAACTAACATGGAGTCTTCTAGCTTCCTAGTCTCATGGAGACTTGAGATATCCATGGAGAGTGGATATATTCATGGGGATGTTTGAGATTTCCCCCCATCTTATCCCTTGATGTGTGCCTAGATCCTAATTTAGTGGATCTAGAGATATGTTTTCTCCTTGACATGTTGAGGTAGTTCTCAACCATGTATAGCTATAAATTCCTTTCATTGGGAATAGGATAGGAAAATATTTTGTTTGAGAGAATAAGAAAGGAAATCTTGTTTGTTTCAACCCCTTAATGGGAGAGTGAGTCACTTCATGTGAGAGCCTTATGTCCTTTTTGGAAGAGAAGAAGGTCTTTGAAGATGTGAGAATTATCCACATGTTGTGATCATTAATCCTTTCATTTGTAAAGAAAAACATACCTTTGAAGGAGAAATAATGAAGCAGTTCAATGATTGATTGAGCCCAGAGACATAGCCAGGTGTCTATGATTGATCAAGCTCGGAGACGTAGCTAGGGTGTCTAGTGAACTTAGTTATCAATTCTATTTTCCCTATTGTATTATGTGTTTGCTTCTTCTCAATTTTCACAATCTTCAGCTTAAAGTGTTGAGTATGGATTAATCTTGCCAAATTTCATATTAATGATGAGAATTTAAGAAATTGATGAAGTATCCAAAATTGGCTAATAACTATAGCAATTTTTCTAAAATATTTTCGGATCAAGTTGGTATTAGATTCTCAATATCAGAGGATGAACTTGTAGATTGATGAATTCCACCATCTACCATATTGAAGATCTTTGTTGGAGTGAGGATTGGAGAACGTTACAGCCCACATGCAGTCAATTGGTGCCCACACACCTTCAAACAAAATTATGAAGAGTGATGGATAAGTATGGAGGAATCATGCAACATATTTGACCAAATTAAATACAATGATCTAGTACCTATAGTGATAAGTTCTAGAAATTAGTTCGCAACTGTGTCAGTGACCTTTAAAAACAATCATCAGATCTACATTTATATGTTTTCAATTTGCAAATAAACCCCTACGTATTTCCTGGGTTTGCATATGAGAATAGACCCTTGATCTGGTGATCGATTTGGTATTTTCTCGTGCTCTGGTGTTATCATGATAATAGAGATCAAGATTGGTCCATCTCAATCCTTGTTTTTAGATCATAATTCGATTATTTTATTTGGATCTGGGTAAACACCACACATTGCAATCTTTAAGTTCCACCTCAGAAAACATTTTTTTAAGGAGTAGGCGACCACATATCTATGATTTTTATAGTCTACTACAATGATTATATCAAGAGATCTGCCCCCCTAAGAGTCCATGTGTTTTTCCTTATGGTTGTCACTTCAAACACGTCATACAAAAGGCTGGACACATTCTATCATTATCTCCTCAAGCTTTGGTAATGTTCCTTACTCATTATTTAAGAAATAGTCTAAACATTCTACCTTTTGGTTGTCTTTCGACAATTTTTTCCATTTGATTTTTCCCGAAATCCGATGATGAACGGTTGGATCTATAGATTTGAGTGGCTAAGTTTGTATAATCCGAGTGCCCCAAGGGTTTTTCAACATTTTGAATCCATTTATGCATTCAAAAATGAAATTTAAACAACAAAAAATAATGATTTTTTCTAAATTTACATCTCCAGATTCCGGCCAAAAAACCCAAAAGGTAGAATGTTTAGCCAACACCATTATTTAATGTTTTAAAACACAAGTTTGAGTGGAGGCTTATGTCATAGATTTGTTGGAGTTACTTCACACACACATAGGATTTCTTTTTTCCTAAGTTTTTTCCTTTTTTATTAGTCATAATTAGTCATTATCTAGTCTCCTATATTTTAGGGGAGAATATTCCACCTGGAGAATATTCTCTTTCAATTGACACTTCAGTTTGACTAGTTGAGTTGAGTTCAGATGTTGCATTGGTTTTGTCACCATGCAACATTGGGATCCTCACCATGCTAATTTGAACTTTCCTTGGTATCATCACTAGACTGGTGCATTAGCCTTGATTCCCTGAGTTAACGCCTCACTACTCTTTGTTCAGTCAGTTAACTGAAGACTAGTTGACTAGTTAGCTCAACTATGTGGCAGTTCACTCCCGTAACAGCTTGAGAGACTAGACTAGGTGGAAGTTCACTCCCGTAGATGTTGTTGTGTGTCTATATCACTCTAGACCAACACTATGGAAAAATGGTTCTTCTGCAGTGTGCACTCATTGATTTATACAGAGTATATAATGTATAAATTTTTCATTATTCATAACGGTTAATGAGAATTATTTCATTCTTTCTCTCCTTCTTTGTTCTCGAATTATCTCTGCAAATGTGTGTATTATTTTTTATCTAGATATATTATGTGCAGGTTCAACACATTTACGTGGTATCAGAGCCGATAGACTACTAATCAAAATCTACACCAAAATTGTTTACAGGTACAAAAGATTGAAGACAACAGAAAGATGGATTTCCAAAAAGAATTCATTCTTACACCTTACAACTATTTTTCATGGAAGGAGAAAATATCCATACATATTTGAAATAGAGGGTTGTATAGGCTAACCTTGAATACAAATACAAAACCGACATCATCCATATAAAAATCCAAGTACTTAAATTGCATGGATGAGGCATTCAAAACAATTTGCAGTCTTATTTCTCCCGATCTCCTTTTTCACATATCTTCTTGTAAGACTCCAAAGTTTGGAAAATATTGGAAGGGATATTTTGGAAAAAGGATGAGATGAGGGGACACATGTTGGAGGTGGATCTACTCACATTGGATCCAAAATTATTCAACAATATTCAAGATTTCTTTACAAAATTTAAGGATTTACTGTCGCAAATCAAAGCTTGCAGGGTTGATAAATCTACGAGGAGAAACAAATGGTTCTCACCATTCTCTCCAATATTGGTCCTAAATTCTATGTATTTGTATCCACCTTCCATACTATCATATTCACCTCTGGAGCCACATGGAAGATGCCTTCTCTTGAGGAGTTTATCGAATCCCTGACACAAGAGCAAACTGAGCTCATCAACATGTGCACAATCAAAGGCCCAAGGGCGCATGCACTCACTGTTCATGATGGCAGCCACAAATATAATAAATATAAAGATAAATATAAGAAGAAAGATCATGCACATCCAAAGAAGGAAGGGTACACAAAACCCTTCGTCGATGCCTCTGGATCCAAAGGAGAAAAGGGAAGAAAAGGAAAGAAATACACATACTGTCACAAGGAATTCCGTTCGGGATCCGCATGCATGCAAAAAAAAATATACCTGATGTGTCAAATAATTCATCGAAACAACCTTGGAGATCGCATCCTTGAGGGTGCCAAGAAGAAGAAGCCAGAAGATCTGAATTCCAAGAAAGGCTATTCTAGCCATGCCTTGATTGCCATCAACTCTTGTCCTGATGCTTGGATCATTGATTCAGGAGCATCACATCACATGGATGCCTCAAAAGAAATATATTCTTCTTTGGATGCATGCAAATGTCCTCCTATTCGGTTGGGGGACAACTCTTATGTTGAAGTCACCAACAAAGGAAGGATTGAACTCACCAACGTAAGCTTCAAGAATGTGTTTCACTTTCCCAATCTTTCTGTCAACCTTCTCTCAATATATCATATGAAGAATTTTGGCACCAGAAAGAATGTCATATTCACACCAAATTCCATGGACATATACAACATGAAAACCAACTCCAGGGTTTCTACCGGTGAGTTAAATCATCAGTCTAGATTGTATATATTTTTTGAATTCATTGAACCCGATTCTTCTTTACTGCTTACTCATGCTGATGAAAGTAGTAGGATATGGAACAAAAGGATTGGAAATTTGAATTTCAGATACATGCAACATATTAGAAATCAAATATTGGTCGATGGTCTACCAGACATCCATTTCTCCAAGGGAGTGTGTGAGGGATGTGTTCTTGGGAAATACCCTCAAGATAAATTCGAGAAGGGAAAGTATAATATATCCTCCATACCTTTAGATATGATCCATAGTGACCTTATGGGTCCTTTTCTACATCCATCGATCAACAAAGTGAGGTTTGTTCTCACTTTTGTAGATGTTTTCTCACATTTTACTTGGATCTACTTTCTCAGGAAAAAAATTGAGGTCTTTCAACACCTCAAAGATTTCAAAGCCCTGGTTGAGACACAATCTAGAAACAAGATCAATGTCATTCGAACTGATAATGGGGGAGAGTATGTAAATCATGATATCCATAATCTTTTCCATGAGGCAGGGATTTAGTTGCAACACATAGTTCCCTATACTCCACTGTAAAACGGAGTTGTTGAGCAAAAAAACAGATCTCTAAAGGAGATGGCATCTTGAATGTTGCATGCAAAGTCGCTACCAAAAAGACTATGGGACGAAGCACTTAATTGTGAAAAATACATCCAAAAAATATCTCTCGATAGATCTTTCAAGGAAAATAACCCCAATAAGGCTTGGACCAGCCTCAAATCAGAAGTGACCCACTTTCGCATTTTTGGTTCACATGTATGGGCTAGGATTCCCTCTGAAAAGAGAAAGGAACTTGATCCACAGAGCACTGAGTGTATTTTTGTTGGATACCCCAATGGGGTGAACGGATATCAGATTATTGATCTTTCCTTGGACCGACTCATCATTGAGTGTAGTGTCCAATTCAAGGAAAGTGTCTCGCATGTACCTCAACAACCACATGCAAATACCTTCACTCTTCCACCTGTACAAGATGATGAGAATGCACATGCTGACTCTTCTTCAGATGAGAGTTCTAATTCAAAGGACTAAGATGATTCAAATTCAGAGTCAGTACAGTTAGATGCAGTTGCAGATCCAGAGCAGAGGCCCAAGTGGGCACATACTACTCTTCAAGTGCAGGGGATATCGTTGGTGATCCAGCTAATACTAAGAAGAATCAATCTGATTTCAAGGAGCCTCCTATTGCACTCACTGCAACTGAACCATTTCCTTTCATGAATATTTTATTGGTTCAATATTCAGATCCACAGTCTTATGGAGAAGTTGCTAGAAATCCCTTTTGGGAATCCGCATGCAGGAGGAGTAAAAATCCCTCCTCGAGAACCAGACTTGGGATCTAGTTCCCCTTCTTTCTGGGAGGAAAATTTTCAGATACATATGGGTCTACAGGACCAAGAGCACAACTGATGGATAGATCAACAAATACAAAGCTAGGCTTGTCACCAAAGGATTTCAGCAGGTCATGGTATTGACTATGATGAGGCCTTTGTTGCAGTAGCAAAGATGGATTCCATACATTTGGCACTTGCCATTGTGGCAGACAACGAATGGGAAGTCCATCAGATAGATGTGAAGAATGCATTTCTTCATGGTGATATCTCCGAGGAGATATACATGGAGCAGCCCCAAGGATTTATGTCGGACTCATCTTTGGTCTATCAACTAAAGGGAATCATATGCCAAGATGGACTACTACCTATTGTCACATAACTTTGTACATTGTAAATTAGACCTGAATGTCTAGATTCTCAGGATAGTTGATTCACTTCTACTTTTAGTTATGTATGTCGATGATTTGCTAATCACCGGGTGATCGACTTCAACGATTGTTGTAGTCAAGCGGATTCTACATGACGGGTTTTTTATGACGGGCATGGGTCCACTATAGTTATTCCTTGGACTCAATATTAGTCAAGATGCATCAAGCATCAAACTGTATCAGGCCAAGTATGCACCAGATCTCTTTGAGATATTTCACATGACAGACTGTAAGTCTTCTCCGACTCTTTTCCTATCAGGAGTCAAAATTGAGGATGGTGGGGAGACTCCACTAGTTGATAGAAATTGTACATACAACTAGTGGGGATATTTTTGTATCTCACACACTCTAGAACAGACCTCTCATATGTAGTTGGCATAGTTTCTAGGTTCATGCAGGAGTCTCATGAGCTACATTGGAAATCTACAAAGTGTATCCTTTGATACGTTCCAGGCACCATCACCTTTGGGATTGATTATGCAACAGACTCTACATTATATCTCATTGGGTTTAATGATTCTAACTGGGTTCGTGATAGCACTGATCGCATGTCCACATCTGGTTACTCACTCAGTCTTGGTTCCGAGACTATCTGTTGGTCAAGTAAGAAGAAATCATCCATTGCTATATCTTCAGTTGAGGCAGAGTACAAAGGGGTAGTTAATATAACCATTCAGTTTATGTGGCTACAACATTTTGTCACTGATTTAGGCATTTAGTTTCATCGATCGATCGTCATCTGGTGTAACAACCAAAGCACTTTGAAGTTCTCCAAAGATCTAGTTCAGAGGCAGCGTGCAAAGAACATCGATATCCACATGCACTACATCCAGGACTTAGTACATGAGGGGATCATCAACTTATAGTTCTTTCCTTTAGAAGAACAGATGGTAGACATATTCATGAAGACCTTCACTGAGCAGAAGTTCCATTCGATACTAAGTCATCTTGGAGTGAAGGACACAGGTGCCTAGAAACTATAGTTCTTATTTTTACATACATTGTACCTTGAGGGGGGGGTTCCCATGAGGTTTTCCCTATTTCCTCACTTTATTTTCAGTGTATCTTTTGTATTTGGGTAACTAACATGGCCTCGTTGCTGAGACCCATTCTTTATTTTCACCATAGTGATGTTCAAGGGGGGTGTTGGAGTTACTTCACACACACCTAGAATTTCCTTTTCCTAAGGTTTTTCCTTTTTTATTAGTCATAATTAGTCATTATCTAGTCTCCTATATTTTAGGGGAGAATATTCCACCTAAAGAATATTCTCTTTTAGTTGACACTTAAGTTTGACTAGTTGATTTGAGTTCAGATGTTGCATTGGTTTTGTCACCATGCAACATTGGGATCATCACCATGCTAATTCTACCTTGCCTTGGTATCATCACCATACCTTTGGTTTTCCTTTTTATGAAGGTATACTTTAAAAAAAAATCCAATATAAAACAACAAGTGGACGGTCTAGTATAAGTTAAACACTAGTATTTGAAAAATGAAAAATGGGGCATTAGTAAAGAGAAAAGTGAAATGGGTTTTGTCCTTTCTCTAAAAATGGAACATTGAACAAAAATTTATAAGTGAAGATAATGTATGGTCAACTTTTGAATCTTTTTAAGTTCATGGAGAGCTTATCATTTGTAATCACTTAAAGAACTCAAAGTCATCTTGTTGTTTCCTTGGACCACCCTGAAATTGAATAAGGAGGTTTACAAGACAATTTGATTTGAGTGTGATTCAAGCTATTCATAGTGGTTAGTTGAAGGGTTGAATAACATCTTTATGTCGGATTCTCCTATTTGTCTATTTATAGTTTGGAAGTGAAGATTTGAAGGAATTTGAATAAGATAATCATGGGAAAGGCATCGAAGAAAGAATGTCTTCAAGAACTTGAAGAGATCAACCAGTGTATCTAGGAAAAAATGTTGAGTTGAGAATATTTCTACAAGTATTGGAAGATGAGAAGAAAATGTTGCAAGATGAGTTGCAAGCCAAGGATGAGAATTTGGCAAAGTTTTAGAGTGATGAAGAATTGAAGAAATTATCTTCTACACCTGATTCAGAAACTATCACTGAAGTATGTAGTATGAGTAATTCTTCATGTTCACTTCCTTCCCATCAATATTATTCTTTTGGTGCATTTGAAAAGAATACGAAAGGAATAGGTTTTAAGCTGCTAGCTAAGATGGGTTATGAAGGAAAGGGTCTTGGAATTAATCACCAAGGTATAGTAGATACCATAGAAGTGGTAGAAAGACCTCATTATGTAGGATTGGGGTATGGAGAATGTTCCAAAGTAGTTGAAGCAAGAGATGCTTCAAGCAAAGAACCTAAACCATTACTAAAACAATTGAAGAAAAACTATGGCACTTCACCTTAGGACAGTGACAAAGCATCCAAGGCATCTCCAAAAAGAGATGAAAATTTCAAGGGAGGAGTGCAGACAGTTTATCCTCGTTGTTTCTACACTGAGGAAAACGACAAAAGGTATAACACACATGATTATTCCAATGTATTCTTTGATTATAAAAATAATGACCATGTGACACATGATTTATGGTATGCATATCCATGCACTTTTTGTGGATTGAATAACCATTGTGTAGTCAAATGTTGGAAGAGAAATTCCTTGTATAGGAAGGTCATGTCTACCAAGAAGGAGACACGACATAAATATCACTATACAAATTGGAATGTGAACAAGGGAAAGAGTTATTTCACCCATTTCTATAAGAGTGGACATCGAGTTGAGAAGTGTTGGAAACTTCATTCACAAATTCGTCCAAAGCAAGGAAAGAAAGTTATGCAAGAACCTGCAAAGTATTGGATAAACTGATCCATGTGGATATCGGTGGCCACCCACCTTTTCCAACTAGTTCAAAATAGTTTTTGGCAATTTTGGTAATTTACTATTTTTAATAGTTTTTAACTTTTAGGGCCATTTTGAGGGCCTAAATGAAGGTTTTTTGGGATTAAGGTTCTAAATTGTAGACTAAGGCTCTGCTTTATCCCCCTAAATGAATCTCATCAATGATACCTTCCAATGAGCTATCGTACGCCTAAAATGAATATCGTATGCAAAAATTATGACCCCAGGAAGTTTATGTACTAACTTACCCAAATGGGGCCCACATGAATTTTGGTGCTTCATCTCCTAGGGTTAGATTTTTGGATGTCTGGGGTTTTTGAAATTCATGTTTATTGTAAAAAGGCCTTCATAGCTTCATTGTAATCATCTTCTTGCGAATGCGAGCAGTCATCACATCTCTTCTCAAAGATAAGCTACCACCATTCTAGCGAGTCTTTCACTCTGTATTTTTATAGTCTCTGTACATTTCTTTCATTAATAGAAATAGTGTATTATTGTATCTCTGTGTTTATGGTTGCATATCCGATAAATTTTTGTTATATTATTGGATATCCACAATATCTCTGTGCATTTCTTTATTATATCTTTTCTCTCATTTCGTGCCGAAAATAATCTAGATCAGTGGTATCAGAGGAGGTTTCTCTTGATCATTTTCTCAGTACATGTCCATGACGAGGTCCGAGTATAGAAATTTTGGTCTCGAGCTTGTCTCTCTTGAAGAAAATCTCTCTTGCATGCCCAAGAAACCCTCCATGGCGGAAGAAAAGAAAAACGACGGAGTTGACAATCCTATCAATCTGTTGCTTGAGCAAGCTCTCACGTGATAGAGGGACAAAATGATGGAGATATTTTCCCACATCCTTCAATGCCTGTTGATAGAAACAGGTGCATATTCATCAAAAATCACTTTGGAAACACCTCTCCTTTCAAGTTATAGGTTAATTTTGATATTCCCATATTTGAATGTCAGATAGATGTGGATGCTCTAAACAAATGGTTAAATATGTTAAAAGGTTATTTCTTTATTCATAATTTTTCTGATAGGGAAAAGATCACCTTCACACTCCTTAAATCTCTCCCCCATGTCAAAAATTGGTGGGAAACTTATTGGGAGCAAAGTCCCACAGAGGAGTCTAGAATATATGGGGTCGAGCCCACTTGGGATTTTTTTGTGGATGCAGTAAAGGAACAATATTAACCTGTTGGAAACTATGGGGACCAGTACATGAGATGGACCACACTACGACAAGAGAGGGGCCAAGAAGTTCCATATTTCACCAATACCTTCCATACCTTGCACACCAAGCTGGGTATCAAAGACTCCAAATGACATTTGGTGCTGAAATACTGTGGGGCTCTACACAGATACATCCAAACTGAAATAGATTTTCTGGACATCTCATCACTTGGTGTCACGTATCGATATGTTGTTAAAATCGAGAAAAAATTTAAGCACCAGAACAAATGGGTGTTTGGGTCTACAAAATTGCAAAAAAAAAGGTATGATAAAGACGTCCCTAAAAAAAATCTCCTGAAAACCAGTCCAAGCCACAGGAAAAGAAAGGTCACAGGAAGACAAAGAAGGACACCGGAAAATGGTGCGATTTCCACAAAATCCCTTGGCACAACACGGAGGAATTTCGCTCAAAAATATTATTGGTGGACGAGATAAAAAACAAGGAGTTGAACCCTGATTCAGAAAATACTGGTAAAAGATAGATCATTGACGCAGACCCCACTGTTATTGTTGCGACCACAACAATTCAACCAAAAGAACCAATAGATCCTGAAGAGTGGGAGCACCTTTTTCATTCATAGATGTGGGTCAAGGGGAACCCACTGCATTTTATTGTTGATAGCAGAAGCCTGAAGAACCTCATCTCAGCAGAGGTTGTCAAATAGTTGGGATTGTCGACAACACCACACCCCCAACCATACAACATTGGGTGGCTTCGCCAAGGATGAGATCTTCGTGTCAACCAAAAATGTCAATTGTCATACAACATCCATCCTTTCAAGGATGATGTATTATGTGATGTTTCCCCACTGTATGTTTGTGATGTTCTCTTGGGCCAACCAAATATGTGGAAGTGCCATGTTGTTTATGAGTCTCGACCTCATAGTGTCATTGTTTGTCTGGGGGGTCATATCTACAAAATACCAGAGGTAGTTTTGACTATTGTTCCACCTAATCAATGCCGCAAGGTAGTATCTCATACTACAAATTCACTTCTTCACAATTTGTTCAAAAGGTGAATAGAAGGATACTGCAACCACCACATCCTCGACCCAAGAACCTTCTATCCAACAAAAGCAGATCGACAAGATTGCACTAGAGTGTAAAGATTCCTTCTGCACATAGGAATCTCATGTATCCAAATTGGTTAAAAAGGTCCAACCCTTCCAGCCACATGTTTGTGACAACCTTCAACAAGCTAAGCAGTGGAATTTCTCTAACAAGGCAAACAGCTCATCAAGGCGCAGATTCAACAAACGATTTTCCCTCTCCCCTGGGAACTCAATGCAATGGAGACCATTGCTTCATAAGGAGGGAGGATTGATCCATTGGATATCAGTGGCTACCCACCTTTTCCAACTGGTTCAAAACAATTTTCTGGTAATTTTGGTAATTTACTATTTTTAGCAGTTTTTAACTTTTGGGGCCATTTTGAGGGCCTAAATGAAGGTTTTTTTGGATAGAGGTTCTCAATTGTAGCCAAATGCTTTGATTGAGGCCCCTAAATGAATCTCCTTATCGATATCTTTCCAACTAGCTATCGTACACCTAAAACAAAGATTGTATGCAAACGTTATGACCTCGGGAAGTTGTTGTACTAACTTACCCAAATAGGGCCCACATGAATTTTGGCGTTTCATCTCCTATGGTTAGTTTTTTGGATGTCTAGGGTTTTTGACATTCCTTTTTATTGTAAAAAATCCTTCAGAGCCTCATTGTAATCATCTTGTGGCGAATGCGAGTAGCCATCACAGCTCTTCTCAGAGATAAGCTGCCACCATTGTAGCGAGTCCTTCACTCTATATTTTTACAGTATCTGTACATTTCTTTCATTAATAGAAATCATGTATTACTATATCTCTATGTTTATGGTTTCATATATGATACATTTATGTTATATTATTGGATATATGCGATATCTCTGTGCATTTCTTTATTATATCTCCACTCTCATTTCGTGCCGAAAATAATCTGAATCAGAAACGTTGTGAAAGAACCCACAAAGACATAGGTAGTTGATGAAAGAGTTTATCAAGCACCAACAATCTAAGAAGTAGTTCATGGAGACTAACAACTACAAAAGTAAAATCCATTAGCCTTGTCAGGTAAGAAATGGGTAGCCTTTTTTAATAGATGATTGTTGCAAATTTTGTAAATCACATGTTCTATATGAGATTTCAAGAAGCGTAAATTGTAAAAGTGATGAACTATTATAACATTACTTATATGCAACATCATGTTTTTATGCCTTTCCCAGATCACAAAGAGAAAGAGAGTAAGTCAATTAGAATGATGAGTCAAACTCTGTATGTAGAATTATGTGGGTCCAAAAGTCCTTTTTTGGGGAAGGTTTGATCTAGGACGATCTCCACAGTTGAAAAATGCAGAAGGTCTTCTTCATTGATGAAGATGTCTACACAACAAAGAGATAACAGGGAGATTTATAACGCAACTTTAACGGGGTCTAATGGACTTCATATGCAGAAGATATGGCTTGTTGAAGTAAAGGGACATTAAGGACAAAATCAAATCAAATGATTATTAAATATTTGAGGACTATATGTCTTGTATTTTTTCTCTCAAATGCAAAAAGAAAACTAATGGAGAACTAATATGTAGTGTTCTATTTTCCTAGTCTCATTGAGACTTGAGATATTCATGGAGAGTGGAGATATTCATGGGGATTTTTGAGATTTTCCCCCATCTTATCCCTTGATGTGTGCCTAGATCGTAATTTAGTGGATCTAGAGATATATTTTCTCCTTGATACATTAAGGTAGTTCTCAACCATGTAAAGTTATACATTCCTCTCATTAGGAAGAGGATAGGAAAATATTTTGTTTGACAGGATAAGAAAGGAAATCCGGATTGTTTCAACCCCTTAATGGGAGAATGAGCCACTTCATGTGAGAGAATTATGTCCTTTTGGGAAGAGGAGAAGGTATTCTAAGATGGGAGAATGAACCACATGTTTTGAGAATTCATCCTTGCATTTGTAAAGAAAAGAATATCTTTGAAGGATAAATATTGAAGGGGTTCGACGATTGATCGAGCCCGGAGATGTAGCTAGGGATTCTGGTGAACTCTGTTTTCAATTCTATTTTACATAATGTATTATGTGTTTTCTTCTACTCAATTTTCAGCTTAAAGTGTTGAGTATGGATTAATGTTTCCAAATTTCATATTAATGATGAGAATTTGAGAAATTAATGAAGTATCCAAAATTGGCTAATAACTGAAGAAGTTTTTCTAAAACGTTTTCAGATCACTAATCCTGAAGAACCTATACTTATCTAGGTAATGGAACTTTTTAGTGAACCTTTTTCTTTGTTTATCAATCCTTACACCATGTCAGGCCCAAGTTTTTCATCTAGTGTGTTTGAGCCATCAAGCCCATCCATGAGTGGGACTGGGGGTATCTTAGTGATGTCTAAATTACCATCCTTGAGCACCATTGGAACTACAACATCTATGCCCATTTCTATAGGTTACTCTATTTGAGGGACATCTATGGTGTCTTCTTTTCCATCCACTAGTTGAACTTGCATTCCCACGCCATCTCATCCATTTCGATGCCCATAGTTGGATCTCTTTCCAGTGGGGGTTGAGTCTTGGTTTTATCATGGTGGGTGGAATT
Source organism: Picea engelmannii (assembly GCA_009831015.1). NCBI lineage: Eukaryota > Viridiplantae > Streptophyta > Pinopsida > Pinales > Pinaceae > Picea > Picea engelmannii. Next base: position 241,468 of record ML799365.1, on the reverse strand, counting down.
CCTTCCACCTCCCCCATTTAGCCTATGAGGAGACTAACATTGTTGAGTGTTGGTTTACCTTTTGAGTGGAACTTCCTAGTTGTTTTTTTTTTGTTTCTACCTAATATAGGGGTATTAATGTGTTGGGAGGGTTCAATTTCTCATGGGGTAGCACATTATTCCTTGGGAGCACATCCCCTAGATGAAAATATGCACAATGGGGAGGATATCCCTTTATCCACACATTCGGTCCTAGGGGATTCTTCCATGGGACTAGAATTGGCATCCCATTTCCTTTAGGGTCTGTACCTACCCCTGGGGGTAAATCCCTTGGGGGTATGTCTAGTCATGGGTGAAACCATTCTATTGGGAGTGCGACCAAACTTCAAGGAAATTACTCTTCTGGAAAACCACAACCTCCAATAGCACAAACATAAAGGGACCACAAGGTTCATCTTTCACTTCGGGAACTTACTCTTCCTCCTAGTTTTTGTTTGGTAATACGTCATTTCATTTCCTTTCAATGTTAGAATTTATCGATTTTTTTTGTTTGAAAAATGGTGCTACTTCCTATTATCTCCTAAAATAGCACTGTCATTTTGCCAAATTTTAGGTGATAGGAAGAGTTTCAAAAATTTGTTTCTAAATTTTTTTAGGTGTGTTAGATGGTCTACTTTCTAAAAATAAACTTGGAACAAGCATTGGATTTGGTCTTCTCAAGAAAAAGAGAGAATCTCAGGTTTCGGTGGTTTAGGTGGGCCTGAAAAGCACTCATTAACCACCGAAAGTAGATCTTTCGGTAGTTAACAGGGTAAAGTTCGAGGGCTAGTTAACCACCGAAAGTATAGAATTTCCATAAAAAACTGCCTTTGGGAAAAATCGTTTTTCTCAGCCTTGGAATGTCCGTTTCACACGTTCTAATGGTCGATTGACATCTACAGATCATAAGATTTCCAATGGTGCAATCAGATATGGATTTAGAGCTTGGGAAGGTGGTCAAAAGTTCCCCACAAGATCAGTGTTTTGTACAGATTGCCCATGATTTTATTTATTGTGCTTATGTATTTCACCTTAATAGTTCAAGTTGCTTTCCTCTTGGGGAATCAAGTGATCAGGATATACAGTTAGTTATACAAGGAGTTAGCAGAACAATTCTTGACAAACATTTCATCAAATGGAGAGTTTTTCACATGGAACAAATTCCTGTGAAGGTTTAACTGTTCAAGGTAAATTATATTTGAAAGTCAAGCCTGTAGAAGAAGTTCCAGAAGTTTTGATTCCAGATTGTCCTCCCAATCTCCATCTGTCAATTCTTCATCAAAGATTGGCGAGGCACAGAAATTCATATATGATTTGGGATAACATAATTGATTTTCCATGTGGGTCTTTATTATTTTCAGCCACGAAGACAAATAATCATGGTGATTTCATTTGATTTTTGTTTCAAATTTGAATTGCAGCTGGATTTATTAAATCAATTTGATCCAGAAATCCTCGTTTTTTTTATCATGATCCCATGATTTCCTCATGCCAACTCAAACTCAAAATATCATAATCCCACAATTTTTAAGGGTTACCAAGTGAAATTCGAGTTTAATTGTTGATTATGGAGCCATTTGTCATCTAAATCGAAGAAAATCCAAGTTGTTGCCATTCTCAAGCAAATCTATTTGCCACAGATCCGTTTTTGAAAGCTACAGGCTTTCGGTGGTTAAGAGGCTTAAACTTGACTCTCTTAACCACTAAAAGCCTGTAATGACCAAAATACTTGAAATTTCGCCCAGATCAAGAATTTTCGAATCAGAATGAGATGAAACCTCAGGTGGTGAATTATCAAGTCAGATCCAATGGTTACTTTGATGGATAAGGAAAACAAGAGGTGTTTTAATCAAGTTTGGTACATTTTTCAAAGGCAAAAAGATAGGATTTTTGGTCAACTTAGCAAATTCGAATTCTATCTTTTGGAAGAGTCATCAAACAGCCTTGGGAGGCTAATCTGCACTGCATTAGGACTCTACTACCTATGAAGACCATCATATGTGGGATTGACCTCATTTTGAGGATCTTTCCTTATTTCTTGATGTTTGCA
>ML799365.1:177285-201425 GCA_009831015.1 Picea engelmannii | reverse complement strand
AAATGAATGTATTATACAAATATTTCTCTAACTTTAATCATTTGCAATTATAAGATCACAAAATTAATATGTGTTCCCTATTTTGTTCTTAAATCCTGGCTGCCAATACATTCTTTGAATTTATTAAGGAAAATTTCAGTATAAGCCTATTGCAGATTACTTTCACGGGTCAGACAGCTAGATGCTCTTGGTTCGTACAGAAGCACAAACACATTTAACGAATTAATAACAGGTTAGATTCACTTGCTTCTAATTTTTGTCATTTTATGCATTAGTGAAACAGGAAAGTTTCAAATTGGCTATGACCATCTGTGCATCTTTGTTTCACAACTTAGGTAATTCAAGTTTTATATGATTTATAATTAGAAAACAGAAAATATAAAAAGGTGCTTTCTTTATCTTCTTCTCAAGAACAATTATCTTTACATTTATTTTGAAAGTTTCCATTAAAACTTCCAACCTGTAAATTATGTTCATAAGTGATATTTTTAATGTTTTCTTTCTCTCCTTAAATACATTTACAATAACTATATATATATATATATATATATATATATATATATATATATATATATATATATATATTATNTTTCTTTATTTTAGGACCTTAGATTGGCCAACAGAGCCATTAAACCCGTCAGAACATGTTACACCAAACAACTTGGGTTATTTAGACAACCTCAGACTGGACCTATTCTTCCAGTTGATGACCTGTCAAATTTTCCCATCAACAAATGGTGCTAGAAGGAGGCTCTAATTTCAATTGATGGCAGATGGAAGTCATAAGACTCCTCCCCCACATACCCGCTCCCCCATTATAACACATAGTCATTCAGACAACAATGTTACGCTTGAAACAACAACTACCTCGAATGATAATCATGAGTTTCCCATTGAACTAGTGACACTGACTCCTCAAGGGGACGACATACAAGAAATTGTTTGTCATTCACTTATAAGGACACATAGTGCCTTGCCCTATCTCAGACAACCTGGTAGGCCTCTTAATAATCCCTTAGATTTCTCGAATATCCGAGAACAACTTGAAGGCACTTGTATTCTTTTAAACCCTTTAGGAGATAATACTATATATCCTTCTGAAACACCTATTCTCGGAGTTTGAGGATCTGGTATCCCACCTTCCCCACATGGTTCTTCTCCATCCTCTTCAGGAGGAGAGTCATTTGACGAAGGCAGTTCCTCATCTGAACCATCTCAGCCTTCAACACCACCAACTCCGATGCAAAACCAAAACAATCCTACCAGACCTTGGATCTATCAAGATGTCATGGTTGTACCTGGACCTCAACACCCATTGCCAAAACACCCAGAGAAATGGTTGCCTAAATTTGATCTAGATTCTAAACAATCTGTTGAAGCTCACATAAAGAATTTTATGTTTGCCATTAGACTCTGAAGTGTAGAACACATGAAGGCATAGTATGTAGACTATTTCCTTACACATTCGAGGGCAATACCTCCACGTGGTATTTCGCCCAACAACCCCAAACCATTGTCTCCTGGGACAAGTTTGAAACCTCTTTCTTAGAGAAGTTAGGAGATGATAAATTTCTTGAAGTCTTGGTTATGGAGCTCTCTAGCCTAAATATGAACCATAAGGAGAAAGTAAAAGATTTTAACCAGAGATTTCTTACGTTAAAGAATCAAATTCCCACAGATTCAATACCCGTCGAAAGTCTAATTGTTGCATATTACACCAAATCTCTTCACAACAACATAGCAATTTGGGTAAAAAGGTCTAAGAAGAACACACTGCTAGAGGCATTTGAGGAGGAAATCCAAATAGAAAAGGATATATTAATATTAAAAGATAATCTCAACAGTGAAGCGGAAACAACTTCATCCTCTAAAAAAAAAATAGAAATCCTTACTAGGCCTCCCCAAGACAAAAGTCAGCCTGAAAATTTAGACTTAGAAAGCTTGCAGAAAGCTTTCCAAAAACTATCAAATCAAGTCGTGGACTTGAATATATCAGCCGAGGAGGCATCCTCAAGCAAAGGAAGCTTTAAACCCCCTTTCAGAAAACCTTTTCCTCCCAATCTGCCAAATCCAACCACTGAAGGTATCAATTTCAAAAGCTTATAGTACGCTTTGAAAACTATCCTAGAAGCACATGATAATCATGCTTCTGTCCCTCCTAAAATTTATGAAGACGTAGCTGAGGAAGAAGTACCGAAAGAAGAATATTCATCTCCCAATATCTTCGAACACTTCTCTAATAGTATTTTTCAAGCAAACTTTGAAACTATCCACCCTTACAACACATAAAGAAAAACATGGAGAAAACCTTATTCTGAAGTGTGTAATAATGTGCCTCCAAAACAGTCAAAACAAGATGAAATAAAACAGAGTTTAGCAACCCCAGTTTTAGAATATGACTTGATAGAAGATCTAAAAAAGCTAAGGGCTAATATTTTTGTTTTTGAGATTTTGAAATTTCTTCTTATTCTATAGAATATGCTTCAAAGTATCACAGAAAGCAGTGAGAACAATGATCCTAGTAGCAAGAAAACTACAAAAATTAGTTCTAAAATAACCAAAAGGATCCCTACTAAAACGACATCTGAACCTCCAAATAAAAGGGACCTAGCTTAAAAAATTATATCAAATGTAGATAAAATTGTTTTAGGGACAACGACAAAAAATAAATAGAATTATGTTGTTAACGCTCGTAAAAATGTCCTACCTCTTTTGTTAACTTTCAAATTTTTTAATAGAAATGTACATAATTGCATGGTTGATTCTGGTGCATAATCAATTGTAATACCTTTATCTGTGTGTCAAAAAATTAACGCAGAAGTTCAACCTACTGATCTCAAAATCATTCAGTTTGATCGGACGAATGTTAAAGTAATCGATGAACTTAAGAATGTTCTGGTTAGGTTATCTTCTAATCCTAAGGTTCACCAAATTATTGACATTATTGTGGTTGACATCCCTGAATTATATGGTTTGTTTTTAAGTAGGGACTGGTCCGAAAAGCTACATGGCTACTTTGCCACAAATTGATCTCATCTGTGGTTACCGGAAAATGGAATCCCAAATAAAATTAGGATAAATCATTAATGTTATCTCAAGAACACCGTGACAGACCTAAATGATGCAAACAAATTGTTTACTGCATCTAATAATTCATTTGAAATGCAGGGAATGAACACCTTCTTTGGTAACTTCATGACCGAAATTTCCCCTTTCACTGATCCTGGGAAACAATCATAACTTATGGCTTGTAATCAGTCATCAGCTTCACCAACTGTGTCAAACACTGTCGATGAAGCTCAAATCTGGTCGTTGTACTTTGATGGATCCAAATCCAAAAAAGGAGCCAGTGTAGGATGTGTACTCATAGATCCTGTAGGTAATAAAACTTCCATTGCCTGTTGATTAGAGTTCAAGTGCACTAATAACATCATTGAATACGAAGCACTTTTACATGGGCTTAGGAAAGATATGGATATGGATGTACGGAATTTAATTGTAGTCGATGATTCAGAAATCGTGGTCAGGTAGGTAAGAATCTCCATACATTTCTTGTCACCACATATGAAAAGTTACCAAACTGAGGTATGGAGTTTAATGCAAACATTCTCAACATTTAACATAAATTCCATTCCTAGACTAAGTAATTCATAGGTTGATATATTAGCTAATGTTGCTTCTAAACTATTGCCCACAGAAGGTCTTTCTCCTAATTCATTTTCGATTGAATTGTTGTTCAGGCCATCGATCCCAAACAACATCACCAATTGGAGAGTGTTTGACGATGACCAGCAAATCATCACCTTATTACATATGGAGAACACCTTCCAAGGTGAATTCATTGACGAAGGCACCCACGGTGAAAACCTCCGCAACTTCACGGTAATATCAAATCCTAGATCTTCTAAATTGACATCTGATATGGTAAACTCTATTCCCAGATCTATTTTAAGACTAGAGAAGTTTTATGGCTTACATGATAAGTTTAGAGGGTTAGCTAATTGCAAAATGAACAGTTCTTATTTGACTTATGAGATGGTAAATTTAGGGACAAAGGAAAATCCTCAGAATATTAATTTGGTAACGGGATACTTCGAGCAACAACGATCTGCCTTTATTAAATTGTTTAAATAATCTAAAGACATTTTTCCTGGACATATGATGATTTGAAAACATTTGACCCTAATATAATACAACATGCCATTCCCATGAAACCACAAAATCAGTCTTTTCAGCAAAAATTAAGAAAGTTGCACCCCAAATTAGAACCCACTATCAAGAAAGTACTGAATAAACTACTAAATGCAAAGATAATTTTCCCGGCGAGACACACACAATGAGTGTCTAATCTAGTTCCTGTAAGGAATAAAAGAGGTGAAATTTGACTCTGTGTCGACATTCCTAACTTGAACCGAGTGTCTGATAAAGACAACTATCCCATTCCTCCAATGGAATAAATCCTTTAGCAGGTATCTGTTTCAGAAAGACTATCTCTGCTAGATGGTTTTTCAGGATATAACCAGGTCCTCACGTCTCCCCCGAATCAGCTCAAGACCACTTTTCGTACCCCATGGAGGACTTATGCCTACAGGAAGATGTCTTTTGGGCTTATAAATGTCATGGCCACTTTCCAAAGAACAATGGACACTGCCTTTTGTGGTCTCGTAAATCAATCAATAGTGGTCTATCTTGATGGCGTTACCGTTTTTTATAAAAACAAGAAAGATCACTTGTCTCACCTTAGGGATGTCCTAGAACAATGCCACAAGTACAACATATCTCTCAACCCTAAGAAATTAGTCTTTGCGGTAGATCAAGGAAAACTACTTGGATTCATAGTGTCCAAAGATGGAATGATTATTGACCCAGAAAGAACCCAATCTATTGGTAAACTCTCCCCTCCCTCTTCAAAAAAATCCATGCAATCCTTTCTAGGAAAAACTAACTTCGTCAGAATATTTGTCCCAAGTTTCTACAAAATGGTAAGGCCTTTATAGAATTTAATTAAAAAGGATGTTCAGTATCGTTGGGGACCCCAAGAAAGTCAAGCTTTTGATTCAATTAAAAAAGCAATAGTAGAAGCTCCTTCCTTGTTGAGCCCCTATTTTTCCCAAGATTTCACTCTTTATACTTTCGCCTCTGATTGATATTATGTTGTTGTGTTGACACAAAAGAATGTGAAAAGCAATGAAATACACATTACCTTCATGAGCTCAACCTTCAAAGGGGTAGAGCTAAATTACCCAGTTGTGGATCAACAGGCCTATACTCTTTTTAAAGCAATGAAACACTTCCGATCATACCTATTGAAATCCAGAACTAAAGTCATTGTTCTTTACCCAACTATGAGAAACTTGTTGGTACAAAATTAATTGGGTGAAAAACGGGCAAACTAGATGACGTCGTTACAAGAATATGACCTCGAAATAACCCCTTCACAAATTGTTAGAGGTCAAGGCTTGTGTAAACTAGTCGTTGATTCAGTTAAAGAACATGAAAGTCAAATTAACACTCTAACTATAAATCAACACAATGGAAAACAAATCAGTTATTCACAAGTTGTTGCTAATTCTTGGTATGATGATATTAAATTTTATTTAACACATGGATTTTATCCTCGCTATCTTGATCCTAAAAACAGAAGATCACTAAGACTAAAATATGCATCTTTCCAATTAATAAACGATGTATTGTTTCGAAAAACTTTCAACGGTATTCTTATGCGTTGTTTGGAAAAGGATGAAGCAAGGAAAGTACTATCTGAACTTCATGCAAGTGAGGCTAGTGGTCATTTTGGTGGAGACACCACTACTCACAAAGTGTTGAGAATCGAGTACTATTGGCCCACATTATTTAAATACTCTCATGCGTTGTGTCATAAATGCATAATCTACCAAAAGGTTGTTGGATGAGTAAAAAAGGTGGCATTCCCTTCGCAGCTTGTTACTATAGATTCACCTTTTCAATAGTGGGGTATTCAGATCATTGGACCAATTAACTCTTCTTCCTCACAACAACACAAATATATCATTACAACAACGGATTATTTTACCAGATGGTCCGAAGTTGCACCTTTAAAAGTGGTAAACACGAATCAGGTGGAATATTTCCTTAATTCGAATATAATTACTAGATTTGGCATTCTCGAATGTTTTGTCTTTGATAATTCATCTTATTTCTCATCCCTAGATATGAATGTGTTCTCTTTAGAAAAATGGATTAAATTGAAATATTATGCCAGCTACTACCCCCAAGGAAATGGTCTAGCAGAATCAACAAACAAAAATTTGATCAAGATTATCAAGAGGATAGTTTCTAAAAATCACAAGAACTGGCACAATGCACTATTTAACGCACTTTGGGCTGACAGAGTGACACCAAAAACCTCCATTGGTAATTCCCCTTTCTTCCTCATCTATGGGAGAGAATAAATCCTACCTCCTCACGTTTTACTTCCATCTCTGCAATTATCGCAGAAAGTCCAAGAAGAGGACTTTCCTCCTCTGGAAAGTCGAATTAATACCTTGTAAAAACTGGTGGAAGTGAGAGCACAAGTTAAGAAAAAGTTGGATCAGCATCAAAATATTGTAAAAATATGGTTTGATTCAAAATCATGTTCATATAGAAACTTCGAGGTAGGAGACCTGGTTCTCAAATGGGATAAAACCCATGAGAGAAAATGGGAACACACCAAGTTCTAGAATCTGTGGTTGGGACTATTCGTAATCTCTGAAAAACTAGGTCCCAGCTCTTTCTGTCTACACAATTTGGAGGGAAAACCAGACACTTTCCCAGTGTATGGCCAAGCCCTAAAAAGATACTTCACCTGATGATACCAAATCCACATCTTTGTACATTTTTTTTTTTTTTTAATTTCTTTTCTATTTCTGGATTTTGGTTCTTTTCATTTTTCTTGTTTTTGTTTTGTTTTCTGAATAAATTTATGTCTAGGTCACCATTTAGTTCATGAATGGAAACCATAATGCCACATCATAAAGAAATATTCAAGTTCATTTCAAAGTATCAGTGTTGTAAATGGCTGAAACTTAGACTAGCAAAAGAAACTTCATGTTCAAAATAATCTTCCTGGTTTCACTTTATAATCATGAGAAGATAAAATCATCATTAAAGCTCTTTCCGTTGTCCTTGTTTTTAAAGAAAACAACTCAAGTATGCCTTTCTATCCTCGAAAAGTTATTCTTATCAGAAAACTAATTTCAGATCATGATGAAGGTCGTCAAGTGAAAAATTAAGTTGGAAAATATCAAGTGTTTCAGAATATGAAATTTTCAGCTTCACACCTCTCTCCTAAAGATCATAAATTTACATCAAATTATAAATAACTTCTAGAGAGTTGTGGGAAGTGTCTGTAAACCCACCGAGATACTAAATAGGTCTGCAAGAAGTGGGTAAATGTATGCATGATTCCAAGACAACTTTGATAAGGTACTGAACAGGCCTACTAGCAGCGAAGCAATGTCGGGTTCAAGAAAATTATTAGGTATAAATTTTAAGAGTAATCGTAAAATGTCCTTCATCTTGAATTGATAAGTATTGGACAGGGTAGAGGTGTCATAGTAGGTTAGTTGACATCCCTGCTGAGGCTATGGAAGCCTACTGGTAGTAGTGGCCTTGTCAATAGTATTGGAGTCATTTGCCTAAATATCATCTCTCTCATAATTAAACTTGTCACCATATTTCATTTGGAAAGAAAGACATATAACACTAGACTGTGTGATGTTTTTTAGTTTGATTGGGATGCTTGACTTTCTATCGAATGTTCTTTAATTTTCAACCATTCTGATCTATCCTAACATGAATTCTATGGTGATTCAGAGATAACTGCTTCGCCCAATTAGTCGCCACTATTGGCATCCCAACATGATTTTGTTATTTGAACAACAAACAACACTTTCTGTAGCTACCTCCACCTCATCTTGTAAATATTATCGTTTTGAGAATATTACTGGATGTTCATTAATTCTTTAAAGTTTGCATTTTTGTTTTGTTTCATGTTTGATTCATGACTGAAAGTATGAATCAAACATGAAAACTTAGATTTGTTTTATATTCCTATACAAAAAATTCTTTTTAAAGGGTCATTATGCTTATATCCATTCTATATCTAACACTTGAATGAATTACCTTTTGAATTATTTGAATATTGATATCATTTCTAGATATTTAGTTGGTTTGCATTTGAAATATGAACATTCTTGTGTTGATATATTCAAACCCTTTTCAAAAAACTACATGGTCATGCCATTCATGAGAATTAATGCGCAAATATTGTACCCTGTACTTAACCCACCTTGCTAGCACAGAGAACTAAGAATGATTTTCATTAGAAGCTATATATTGTCATGCTCTGTACGCTAGGTTTTCATTACCAGGTATGGTCGAGTATCAAGACAGAACCCTCAATGTTCATAATATGATTGCACAGAGGCTTCGTTTTGTTTGTTTCCATTTTATCCATTCGGATTGGTTTCTTTTACTCCTACCATCCAAACCCAGAACTATTTCAACTCTCCCCTGTCAGAGTCCAGTCATATTTTTAATGGCCCCCGTTGTCCAATTGGAGCCAAACGACTGTCAAGAATTGCTCTGTCATGATGATGCAATCGAAGTTTTAAGAGGTCAAGGCTGGGATGCCTTCATCAAAAGGTTTGAAGGTTATAACCTCCAAGTGGCTAAGGAATTTGCACAGACTTTCGATGGGTGTAGGGAGAAAATTGGAGATATCAAGTTAGAGGTAACTGAGGAGTTTGTGAGTGAAGCCACATTGAGGCTTCCATCCATCAGCCATAAGTGGTTCAAAAACTCAAAGATCCAAGAAGTGCCATGGATCCTCTTCATGACTTCTAGGAAAATCATTTTTTGTGAAAAAGGTGTCCCTATTTCTTTGGTTAAAGCTAGATGGCATGGTATTATGTTGATCCTCAAATAGTTTCTAACTTGTGAGGTTCGTTATGGTCTAGTTTTTCTCTATCATGTATGACTGCTTATGAATTTCATAGGTTTTCAATTAAATGTGCCTTTCTATCTATTGAGAAGCTTGTACAAAATGTCTAAGAGGTATAAGAGACAGAGCCGCGACTCTTGTCTCTTTCACCATGACTTAATTAAAATGTTGTTGATTCACCGTTTGACAACCCTGGGTGATTGTTGGGATGGATTTTTAACTAGAAATGGCTTTGTTAAAGCCATTCCTGTAGAAACCCCTATTTCGGGTGAACCAATGATAAGAAAACAGTTTGACATTTCAAGTAATGAGACAAAATATCTAAAGAGAATCCCTCAAGATGAGGCAATACCTAGTCAGTCTCCACATGAGCAACAAGATGTTGGTTTTGAGTTGATTGAAACCCCTATACATGAATTAATTGTTGGCCATAACACCACTGTAAAATCTGATAGCAAAAAACATCGCAATCAGACAAAACAAAAATACATGGCTTTAGGGTTTCAAAACAAAAGAGTTGGTTGCCTCATTTAGAGGAATTTAAGGAATCTAACTAAACCTCATTTGAGCTCAATCGACCCGATTGAGGTCAATGTGGTCTCAGATCCCGAAATTGAATATTTCCTGGGAGAAGAAGATCCATATCGTCAAAGATATTATCTTTCTCAACTATATGACTTTGTTAATAATATTCCACCATGTCTCAAGGGAAACGATGGGTCCACTGGTATTAGGATTGGTCAAGGGCACATAATAGGTATTGTTGATACAACCAGACTTGACTGTACCCTTCACCAACATATTGCTCCTTCTTTGCAATGTGAGGTTTGCCTATATTGGATTGAACGATACTATACTGATATTCCCATCCTCCAAGCATGGATTAAAAAAATCATAACTCACAATGAATTACTGAGAAAATAAAATCATGACCTCAGAGAAAACGAGGAGAGACAAGCTAAACGTCTTCAGAAGACAGGTAACATAGTGATAAAAAATGAAGACAGTGTTAATGCCATAATCAATTCCGAGCTATTCTGATCCATGTTTAGTCATTGGTTGAAATGGTAAAACAGTTTTTCCCTCTTATTAAAATCATGTTATATTTTTTAATCAAATCGGTTTAAAATTAGATTTTGTTTGCCAATATAAGACTGGCTACAGAATCTTTTGATTTTGTAGCCAAGTCATTTTTAAATAAAAAAATTGTAATTAGTTGTTAATAAATTATCTAACTTGTTCCTGTTTTGTTTTCAGGACATGGTATATCTTGATGCTGATTTTATGAGGTGGAACATGTTTGATTTAGATGATTAGTATCTCTTTCATGTTTATTTTGTAAATAAGAAAAACTTTTATTAATTTTTGAAAATAAACAATTCAGTTATGAGTGGCTATAGGCCCTCCATTTTTGTAATATTTTGATCTCATGAGATCTGATCCTGTCCTAGGAGATAGGAAGATGATATTTCAAAAACACTTTAAATACGCTGGATTTTGTAAGTGAAGGAATCTTGGCCTAGAACCAATTATAGACGAATGATTTTCAGGACTTAATGGAACAACGTACAACATTTTGGCTTTAGTCCATTGTGAATGTTGTTTCATTGATGTTTTGTTTTCTTCAATCTTGGGATATTAATATGTTGTGTAGCTTTAGTCTCAATGACATGTTATGTTCCATGATATTCATTCTATAGATGTCGTTCATGATTTTTTGTTCCAGATGTTGTGACTGTGATCATCGAATCAATTTTAATATCAAGATTTTTCTTTGGTGTTTAGTTGATGAATGAAATGAATGTATTACACAAAGATTTCTTTGATTGTAATCATTTGCAATTATAATATCACAAAATTAATATGTGTTCTCTATTATGTTTTTAAATCTCGGTTGCCAATACATTCTTTGAATTTATTCAGGAAAATTTCAGTATAAGCCTATTGCAAATTGCTTTCATAGGAGGGGCAGCGGGATGCTCTTGGTTTGTACAGAAGCACAGACACATTTAACGAATTAATAACATGTTATCTTCACTTTCTTCTAATTTTTGTCATTTTATGCATTAGTGAAACAGGAAAATTTCAAATTAGCTTTGACCATTTGTGCATCTTTGTTTCACAACTTAGTTAATTCAAGTTTTATATGATTTATAATTAGAAAACAAAAAATATAAAAATGTTCTTAAATACATTTACATTAATTATATTAGAGTATATATATATTATAGTTTTAACTTTAGTTTTAGTTTATCCCCTTTCTTTATTTTAGGACCTTAGATTGGCCAACAGAGGCATTAAACCCATCAGAACATGTTACACCAAATGAGTTGGGTTATTTAGACAATCCCGGACCGGACCTATTCTTCCAGTTGACGACTTGTCAAATTTTCCCGTCAATAGGTTCCCATGCACAATTTGTGGGGAGGACCATCCTACTCATTAGTTCCCTCAGAAGGATGAGGTCCATCTATTTTTGGATCAACAAAAGGCCACCCAATAGGTTGTTGTCCTAACTCATCCTTTTCCCCCTCAATCTCAACACATGATTGAAACAAATCATGCCCCTCCACAAGGGGGAATGGTAGGTACCCCTCGGCTTGAGGGGTCTTCCTCAAATGCTACAATTTTCTTCTGTGACCTAAATGTCAATTCGTAAACTTTAGCAAATAACTATGACACTTCCAAGCATACTATTGTTGTGCAAGAGCCAATGTCTTCTTCCCAGCCTAGTGGCCCCCTTAAGATTGAGAAGCCATCCTTTGCAATACCACTTTTCTCCATGAAGAGTTTTCTTCGATGAATGACACATAACCCAAATACACGGGCCACCCACAACTATAGTATTGTGGAAGACTAGGCCTAGGAACCACATTCCATGTCTTCACTCAACATCCTCCAAATCTACTCGACACAATGAAAATACTTGTTGTTTTCCATAGGCAGGGTTGATCCCTCATATTTGATTAGGTTCATCCTATTATGAAAATACTTTGATAATATTTTATTATGATTAGGTTCATCGTAGGATTTCCCCTCAAAACATTTTTGAGATCAAAGTAAGAATGATGGGGGAAAATATCCTTCGCACTATTATTGATGAAGGATCATTGGCTTGCATCATGTCTATGTCATGTTGGAAGGCCCTCAACTCTCTAAATCTCGACAAATCTAAACCATTGCTGAAAGAATTCTATGGACATATGTTTTATCCCCATGGGATTTTCACTACCTTACCCATTGAGTTAGGTGGTAAGATTATCTTTTTTGTTGTGGTGGTTGTCGATGCACCTCTTGAGTACAATTTGTTACTCAAGTTCACTTGGTTCTAAAAGATTACTGCATTTGTCTCATATATATAGGGTCTTACGCTTCCATTATCAAGAAAAATAGTGCAATCAATCAACTTTCATTTTGTAACTCATACCTTGGATCCAATCTAGGTTATAATGTATCCTTTGTCAATAATTCCCAACCATATTACATGAGTTTTGGTGTGGGGATGTTTAAAGACTCTTTTCTTATGGGAACATTCCCTCTTCCCCCACTACCTCCCATTGCGAACATCGCTATGAACTAGTGGATCCCTTGGGTCCATTGATCCTTGGAAAATACCTCTACATATGCTAATACTAGTAAGAAACTCTATCTTCATATGGAGTGTGATCAACCTACTCTACTTGTATGGGTTGTTTACTCTCCAAGTTCATATGACATCCTAGAATTTGAGTTTCCTTCAGAAGAGGACATCCTAGACTTAATGGATTCCATAGATAATCCCATGGAAGACGAGCATCATCAAGAATCCATTGTATCTAATTTGGAACCCATGAGATTTAGCATGATGAATTTTGATCCGAGACTAGGGGAATTTTCTAGGGCATCTAGTAGACCTCCCAGTCTTGACCCTTTTCTGCATTGATTATCTTTTTTGGAACTTTCCATGAAATTTTCTACTTCCCCTTCCATCAAAGATTTACATTTCATACGTCTTTCACATATTGGTGGGCCCCATCAAGGAGATATGATAGCTCATGAGACTACTCATTGTGAGTATCTTCATATGCATAAATTCATTCCTATGTGGCATGGTAATCCATATGATGGAGAAATTGGATCATGAGTTCATCGATTATGAAAAATATCCTTAGCAAAAGACTAGCAATGAGCTCTACTTGTCATAAAGAATCATGATGTGTAGTTCCTTATACATAGGTGTGTGGTGTGAGTTCTTTTTTTTTTTTCATATACCATATCCAAAAAATCCAAAAAAAAAATTCTTTTGAGATTTTACTATGCATTTTGACCCCCAGAATCTAGTTTACATGTGTTGACTTTTTTACAAAGTTGGTGATTTTCACTGAACTTGAGGTACGTGTTCCCACATTGGAATATAGGGATAGTTTTTTCCATGCATCCATGATTTTCATTATTAACCATCAATTTTTCCATTACAATGTCTTAGGTTCAATTTCCTCAGGTCATGACATTAGCCACTCCATTGTTTCACATTGTAACTTGATTAGTAGTGCCTGCTTTCCTTGGGTTCCCCAGTTAGCACCCATATTTCCATTCAGTTCCCATGCTAATATTTTCCCTAGGCCCAAGAATACTCCTATAGCCTTGGCATGACTTGACATTGAGACTCATTTTCCTCTCTTCACCTATATTCTTACCATTTCCCGAGGGATTCTTATGTTTCTTAATGGTTTCTTATGCAATTGCTTCTCTTGTCATTTACTGTGTCGTTGCACCAATGTTTTCCTAAATATTGCTTATTTCTATTTCAATAGCCTTTGAACTTACACCTCTTGCATTATTTGGTCTCTTATTTTCATTCACCATCCCATGGAGAGAAAAAATGCCAAGACCAAATCTCACTTGTCAGTACCCATTTGCATTCATGTTGCTTAGGTCAGTTCCATGCACTTGGAATATAGGATCATGTTATTAAGCTACTCGTTCTCTCTAGAGGAGTAAACTTTTATCTCTTTTTTGGAATCATAAAAGGACACGAAAAAGAAACTCTTAATTAAAATTTTATCTCTTTTTCGAACTTGTAGAAAGACATGAAAAAGACACCTTATGAGTAAAATTTTACCTCTTTTTCAGACTCGTAAAAGGACACAAAAATGATACCTATAGAGTTCACTTGTATCTCTTTTTCAAACAGGTTAAAAGACACAGAAAGGACACCTCACAAGTATACTTTTAAATTTTTTTGGGCCCGTTAAAACTGAAATAAAAAAAATGCTATCGAGCATACTTTTATCTCTCTTTTGCACTCATTAAACCATGAAGGAGACACTAAAAAAGCCCAAAAAATATAAAAGGGTGGGGCTTTTAACCATTGATCTATTTCTAAAATGGAATCATAATCCAAGTCTCCCTTGAAGATGGCACTTGTTTGAGTCATCATCTCACAGTCGGATTTTAGCTTGCCTAGGAGCCATCCTAGTAATATGTGTCATATATACTCCTCTGACTAGTTACTCTTCCAATCATCATGGAGAGTGTTTCAATGCCTTATATATTCTTGGATTAATTTTTTTTATCTCTTCTGTCTTGCTTCCAAGTCACAATTCTGTTGTGTTATATGTTCAAGAGAATTTTAGGCTTCAATCAATCATCTGTTGTTTTGTTGACTTTCCAATTCGACCATCCTTGTGTCAGTTATATTTGGTGATTCTATCTCTTAATATCATCTCTTGGTGTATATTTTGTTTCGATTAGTGGGGGATACCTTAAGTCACTCCTTCAACATATATATTCCTATCGAATTCAACCTATTATCTATGATATGGATCTAGAAACCAACTATTACCTTGGAGCTTACAATCCTCAATGGAAGGCCTCCTCACAATCGACAATGCATTTTTATCATTGACTCCCAATCAATTGATTCTACGAGTTCTTGGCATCATATCCTCTATTCACACTCACTAGAATGTACTAGGTACCTTGGAGTCCTTCTTCCTGATTGGTGGGTCCCCTCTTGTCTATTAATGGTATCCATCAATTACTAGAAATCAAATGGTTTCTACCATCCTCGACATCAACTCATCTATGAACATGTTGTAGAATTGTAGAATTAGGGTTTGGGATGAAGACCTTGGGTTTGGGGCCGCATCATTCCTTTATAGCACCCCCTCCGAAGTTGTGATGGAGTATATCACTTGTATATGAGTACTTTGAAGACTTCAGGGGCACTCTCCTCAATTCTCATTATATTCTTGATGTATATGTTATGAGATATTATATTTTCTCATGGCTATGATATTATTGATGACATGGATCCATCATGTATTATTTTGTGGCCATGATCTTGAATTTCATATCATGGATCCATATTGTATTACTTTTGTGCCATGCTTTGATACTCTTAAGAGTTTGATTATGTCGACCATGGGGATGGTCTATATATACCTTTATCCTTGGTGTTTGATTGCATGTACTCTTTGACCTATGGACCTCTTTTATCTTTCCTCGCACTACCTCACATGGATACTATTTTATTCTAAAGTGTTTCGGCCATCCATCCCTTTCCTAACCTCACATATTAGGGGGCATCTGTTATTACCTTAATTTCCATGCTACAGTGTCAAAGAGGAACACAACAGAAGATGAAGACCAATAGAAAAATCTAGCTCAATATTCATACAATTTTTAGGGGCTTCACTAGTCATCTATGGTTCAACCAACTGCATGTCACTTGTCATCAGTTCACAACAAGCGACACCATATGTAAGCTTCTATATTCTTGGATTTTAGAAGAGGCAAGTGAGGGATGATTTGGTTCTTTGTGACATGAGCCATAGAACTCACATCATTCAAGACTCCAATTGTCTCTAGAATATCTTCCAAGCCTCTTTGAAGAATCTATATAAAGAAGAAAAATCTTGAGCATGAGGAGGAAGAATCATTTATATATACATTCTACCAAAATTTAGAGGTGTTTCTCCATCTACATTAGTTGTAGTGAGGTTTCCTATCTTGATTGAGGAGATGAGGAGGAGAAAGGAATAAGGGGCAAGGAGGAGTGTGTCTACAGTAAGAGGTAATTGTGTTGATGTACTTATGTCATTTAAATTAATAGATCATTGGTTTTCCCCTATGAATGTTTCTATTTCATGCATGTATGTTCAGATTTAATTTATTTTATCATAGATTGGGATAGATTCAAGCTAGATATAGATTTTAACACTAGCAAGAGAAGTAAAATGGTATTGTTTTGTCCCTTGTGTGTAGGAAGCCGATTGTAGGAGTTGGAGTTGGAACCGCAGGACTGTATCAACCAGAACATACAAAGGAAAAACTTTAGGAGATGGTACATCATTCCATCTTTTCTTAGTTTAGATATGCATCCATTTTCTTGAGTATGAAGGAAATCCATAGAAGTCTATCCCACTGTTTGTCTAGGATCAGTAGGCAGATCCTAGAGAGATCTTACTATCCACCCATAAGAATTTCTCCATAAAATTGAGGAATTAGAATGTGACATAATTGTTGAGGAACACAAAAACTCAATACAAATCAACTAAGATGATTGTTGCAATGCCACATAACCATTGGGAAACATTGAAATCCAACATATCCCTTCACGAATGTTGGAATATGACATAACCCTTGAAAAACAATGCAATTTGACATAAGTCCACCAATATGAACATCGCAATGCGACATAATTATTAATGAACATAAAAAAATTAACATATCACCTTGATAATGTTAGAATGTGATGCAATCATTAAAGAATGTAGTGATTCCAATTAATTTGACCAAGTTGACTATCACAATGCATCATAACCATTCAAGAACATTATAGTGAAACATGACCCTTGAGGAATGTTGTAAGGAAACATAACCCTTAATAAACATCACATTATGATATGATAATTAGGAACACAACAATTCAACAAAAGTTAGTGAAGTTGAACATCATAATGTGACATAACCATTGTGAAACATCGCAATCCAACATCACTATTGAGGAACATTGCAATGCAACATAACTGTTGGGGGACATAATAATTAAACACAAGTCTACCAAGATGAATGTCACAATGTGGCATAACCATAGTTGACCATGGCTAACTGTGGTAAAAAAGTCAATCATAGTCAATAATGGTCAACCATAGTCAAACATGTTTGATCATAATAAAACAATGGCCAAACAAATTAATTCACAATAAAACATGGTCAAACATGGTCATTCATAGTGACCCATGACAAACCTTGGTTAACCAAAGTCAACCTTAGTTAACCATGAGAAATCATGGTCAACCATTTTTTGTCATAGATAACCATAGTAAACCAAGTTTAACCATGGTCAACCATGGTCAATCAAATACAACCATAGTTAAACATAGCCACCATAATAAACCATAGTTAACATTATCAACCATAGTCAAACATAGTCAAACATGGTCCACCAAATTCAACCATGGTTAACCATGTCAAGTAATGTTAACTATAGCATAACATGATAAAACATAGTCAATCGTGGTCAACCAAGGTCAAGAAAAGTTACCCATAGTCAACTAAAATCAACCATAGTCAACTAAATCCAACCATAGCCAAACATATTCCACCATAGTCAATGATAGTCAACCATTATCAATGATAGTCAACCTTGGTCAACTATAGTCAACCACGGTAAAACATGACCAAGCATGGTCAAACATTATGAACCATGGTTAAACATGGTTAACCATAGTCGAACATGGTCAATGAAGGTTAGGAAAATTCAACCATGGTCAAACATAATAAATCGTGGTCAAACACCATGAACCATACTAAACAATGGTCAAGCATTCTCAACTATAGTCAACCATGGGAAAACTTATTCAAGCATGGTCAACAATGATTAACCATAGTCAAGTGAACATTAACTATAATTAGCCATCATCTATCATACCATAACAAGCATAGTCAACCATGGTCAACCAAATCAACCATAATTAATCATAGTCAAACATAGTCAACCAAAGTCAAACATAGTCAACCAAAGTCAAACATCTTCAAGAAAAGTTAAGTAGTTTGACATAAGTCAAACATCATAAACATCATAAAATAAAGTAACCATAGAGGAATGTCATAATCCAACATAACCCTTAATGTGACATAAACACCAAGGAAGATAAAAAATCTACATAAGTCAACAAAGATGAATGTCACAATGCTACATAATCATTGAGGAACGTTGCAATCCAACATATCCCTTCATGATGGTCATATTGCAATGTAACCCTTGAGGAACACTACAATTCGATAAAATTCCACCAAGATGAATGTTGCACATGACAAAACCATTAAGGAACATCTTAAAGTTGACATAACCCTTGATGAATGTCATAATGCAACATAACCATTAAGGAACATAGCTATTCCACACAAGTGAACCAAGACGAATATCATGATTAATCATAACCATTGAAGATCATAATAAAACATAACCCTTACAGAAATCCATAAGGAGACATAACCCTTGATTAACATTTTAATGTGACATAACCATTGAGGAACATATAAATTCTACATAAGTTAATGATTGTGACCATCACAATGCAACATAACCATTAGGGAATGTTGCAATCCAACATAACCTTTATGGAACATCACAATGTGACATATACTTTGACAGACGTCATTATGTGACACAACCATTGAGGAATGTAGCAATTTTACACAATTCAACTAAGATGAATGTGATAACACAACATAAACATAGTCAACCTTGGTTAACCAAAGTTAACAAAAAGTCAACCATAGTCAAATATGGTTGATCATGGTCAACCATAATCAACTAAAGTAAACCAACTTTAACCGTGGCTGACCAAAGTCAACTATACTCAACCATGGTCAGCCAAAGATAACCATAGTAATAGATGTACAACCATAGTCATCTATCATCAACCATAGCCAACATGGTTGACCATAGTCAACATGGTCAACCATGGTAAACCGTAGTCAAACATGGCCAACAAATTCAATCATGATTAAGCACAATCAACATAGTCAAATATAATAAAACATGGTCAACCATCATCAACCAAAGTCAACCAAAATGAACCATAGTCAACTATAGTCAAACATATTCCACTATAATCCACCATAGTTAAATATAGTCACTAAATTATACCATAGTATAACATGGGAAACTAAAGTCAAATATGATCATCCATAGTCAACCTTGTTCCACCATTGTCAACAATGGTTGAACATGGTCAATCATGATCAAACATTGTCAACCATATTCAAATATGGTCAACCATGGTCAATCATAGTCAAGCATGGACAATTGTGGTCAAACATGGAAAAACCATAGTCACCCAAAGTCAAACATGGTTAACCATGTTTGATCAAGGTCAATGAAAGTGAAACATTTTCAACCATGCTCAAACATAGTGAACCATAGTCAAACATGGTCAAGGATTCTCAATCATAATTAACCATGGTCAACCATAGTGAACTAAATGTCAAATATAGTTAACCATCATCATCCATGGTCAAGAATAACTAAACATAGTCAACTATGGTCAACCAAATTAACTGTAGTCAATCATAGTCTACCAAATTCAAACATATTCAACCAAGATCAAGCATAGTTAACCATGGTCAATAATAGTCAAACATAGTAAAAAAAAATCAATAACAGTTAATCATGGTCAACCAAAGTCTATCATAGGCAACCATAGCCACACATAATCAACCATGGTGAACCATGGCCAACAAAAGTCTACCATTATTAAACATAATCAAACATGGTTAGTCATAGTCAACCATTATCAACCATAGTTAAACATGGCAAGTCATGGTCAACCATGGTCAAACATATTGAACCATTATGAAATATCAAAGATATTTTAATATTAATTATATTGATAATTTAATTTAAAATATGCTAATCCTCCATAAGCATGTTAGTCATCAACTTAAAGGTGGTTGATATATGCCAATCGATGTTATTTTCCTCCTTTTTAAATTAATGACATTGATTGGTGTATATCAACCACATTTAATTATGTGGTTGTGATAGTATTCATAGTATGTGAAGCAAGATGCTCATTGTCAATCAATGTCAATGTAAGAGTGATTACTACATTAGAAGGGTAGTAAAAAGTAGGAATTGAAATGTGTTCTTTTGAAGAGCTTACCACAACACAATGCAACACTCTCCTATGTCTTTGATTGCTTAGGAACCGCGCATACATAATTGCATTCCAGCATTAATTATTTCGACATCATAAACCATTGATTCTATGAATGAAAAATCAAACTAGAAGAGGAGATTAACTAAAGTGCCAAATAGATTGATGGAACAAAATGGTGGATAGACATTTTTTGCTAAACAAACCATTGGAATACTATTCCATTCGGCCCTCCACAAGCATTCTAAAAAAATCATCCACTACTTCCAACATCCTATTAATATCCACATCTGGAATGCCATCATTGATTATCTATTATACAAATAACAATAAGAGTAAGATAATATTAAGCCATTACATCTCATCTTCAACTAAAGGAGATAATGAATGATGAATTGAATTGTTATGAGAATAAGAAATAAAATACCTTGAAGAAGTTGCATTCAGCATAAGCCCAACCAATTTGTCGAATATGTTTGGTTCTAGTAGAATCGCATAAGAGACCTTGGATGTCCACGACAGGTATGGACTCCAAAGAGAAAACTACTTCATCCAGTCTCGGTCATTTGGTGGGACATCCATGCTAGATTACAAATAGAATACTAGTCAGTGAACTTACATTTATTGATTTCACACTCTAATACTTTTTTTACTTCATAAATCTTATTTAAGAAAGATGACTCTAACACATTAAATAACTATTTATTAATTATGGTAATTATAGTGGAACTCCTACACAACCTAGATAATTTTATCTATTTATCAATATCTATTTATTAAAATCTTGACAAACAATATACCTAAAATCTCAATGGGAGTTTATAACATGTCTTTCATATCTTTTCTTTGTCATAAAGTATGATACAAATCCATGGTTTGACCCAATAGAGAATGCTCAATCTTGTAGTATTGTTCATTCTCACAATTTTTCTTAGCCTCACAATTTTGATGGACATTGAAGTATTGCTCATGATGATAGGCCTGATTTTATAAACTTCAATAACAGTTTTGGAGTTAGTTTTATCAATATTTTCAAAAGTTATTTGAGGATATAGACAATTTTTTCACTCTGCTAGATAACCATTCTAGTTTTGTACTAAATTTTGAAAAACTCTAGTCATCTCTAAATTCATATTAAGGAAAAAAAAAACTTCGTACCATCAATTTGCGATAAAAACATTGAGCCCTTATCATTTTAACATAGCAAATATTTAAGGTAAGATGGTATTATCCCAATTAAAACATGGGCACGCCCTTGGGCTCTACATTGTGTTGAAATATGTATACGATATTGAAAAATAATGTAAAAAAATTGTATATTAGTATGAATATGCTCCTTTGAGTTAGTTTGTAGGCCTAAGTCATACTAGATCCTCTTTATTATTTCTTGTAGTGTGAATGATTTTATCATTTGATTATAGTTAACCATACTTACATATTTATATGTTATGATTTTGAATTTGTTCGTATTTTTAGTCCTTGTCCCCTACCAGGATTATAGAAACTACCTCACAGTCAACTATCATTGACCGGGTATTACCTTGTCGGTTTTGCTACAATAATTGGAGCATTTTGGTGCATTTTGTAATGTCTTTTTTTACTATTTCATAAAATATATATATTTTTTATTTTTAATTAAAAATATTTTTTTTTATTTTTAATTATTTTTAATGTTTTATAAATATTAAAAACAAAATTTGTTATTGGTTGGATGTGATTGATGCTACTAAATAATCCCTAGTGATAGGTGATTTTTTCCTTACAATTGTTAGGTTTTTAAATTAATTTTAAAAAGGAAAAAAAAAATCATTCCCACACTGCCACATCTCTCAAGCATTGCAGTCAATGCCTAAGCAACACTGCCACATTTATCAGTCATTGCAGGCAAAGCATTCCAGTCGATACTTGAAGCAGCCCCAAGCCAATACACTTGTTATTGTTGCTCTATAGGTTTTTTGGGAACAACTATCCACTCGACAACTGCATGGAGCCATCGTTAGATCCTTCACAACCTAGATTTGAATAGTTTTAAAATATGAACATCAACATGAACCCAATTCAATTCCATTGTTTTCTATGAAGAAATGAAAGATGGCCAACCTCATGGCCAAATAACCATTTCGATGCCTTGACTCTATTTCTTGATAGTTGTGAAGGAATGCTATTGTCTGTGTGTTGGCCCTTGACCAAGTTTTGAGGATCCTTGGTCATGTTTGACCTACTTTGGGACTTCGACAGACTGTTGAAGATGGAGTGCAAGTTGAAGAAGAGATCACGAGATCTCAGCCCCTTTTTAGAGCTTTTTGGGTTTTGGGATTATGTAACGGGAATGGGGATGTCATCTCACGGGTTTACCCATATTTAGGCCCATTTTGTAATGTATAAATAGATAGCTAGGTGATGTAATAAGAGGTCAGTGTGAGAGTGTGTTAACTGCTAAGTGTTAATTGCTAAGTGCAAGTGGTAATTGTAATTGCTTTGTGCATACTGTGTGAGACTTGTAGAGCTAAGTGCAAGTGATTGTAAGAGACTGTGGAAAGCTTTGTGTTGTACTTCAAGGAAGGAGGATCTAGTGAGGTGCACAGATCTCCTGTCCTTTGCATAGTAAGATATCATGGCTCTGTGCATGTAGAAGATTGACAGAGAGAAACAAAGAAGAAGAGTTGGTGGACGTAGCACCAGGGTGTAGGTGAACCACGTATATCCTACATTGTGATTGCTATGTGCTTTATGGTTGTTCTCTTGTCTATGTGATTGAATGCTTAGTGATTTGATGTATTCTTAGAAGGATCTAATATGGTAGCTTAGTGATGAATAATGAGAATAAATGCTAGATCTGATCCATGTTTGTGCTTAGTACTTGAATCTATTGGATATGTATAAATATTGCGTTGATCTATTGTTAGGGTTTGGCTGCGTTGTAGACTAAGGATGAATATTAACGAACTGTAACTGCTAAATGCTTTGTTAAGGTGTTGTAATCACAGATATGTGTCCCAGCTAAGGTTGCAAACACTGGAGTCTTGCAACCACCCCTTCCTCTACCTCAGGTGAGACTTCATTTGCTTCATTGGTGCGTTGTTGTAGCATTGAACCCTGGATCTACCCTGTGCCAACACTCTGTAGTCTCAAAAATCTGTGCCAACACCCTTTTTGACCAAGACTTATCAATCTATGTGTGCATAACTACCACAACAAGAAGTCAGGTCAGGTTTTGACTGCAACATTACTTATAAAATATTTTCGCGTTTTCTCATTTTGAGATATATATTTTCATATGCACAATGTATTTAGTGAGATGGAAGAAATACAATGACTGCATACGAAATTCAACAAATTACACCATAACATACCCTATGGCTACACTTTTCTCCTACGTACTCTTGGCTATATATTCATGCAAGATCTGTCACAACTCTATAATAATCCTGGTGTCACACATCCCGGTAGAATCAATAAATAGAACGAGGCTGATTGTGTACGAGATTGAAGAGAAAATGGGTGACTTAATAATGCAAATTATGATGCTCCTTCTAATAATCTTGTTTTCATTAGCCATGGAAGTGGAGGGGAAGATAAGGCATTATAAATTTGGCATAATCTTGCTCCTTTATTAATTTTCTATAATATTCATTCATGGATTTGATTCAAAAATCAATATAATTGTTTGATTTACATTGATTTCAGATAAGAGTGAAGAATGTGAGCCGTTTATGCAACACAAAACCCATTGTGACAATGAATGGGGATTTTCTGAGTCCAATAATATATGCAAGGGAAGGAGATACTATCATAGTGAACGTTACTAATCATGTCAAATATAACGTTTCCATACAGTGGTAATAACATCACTGGATTTTGCATTAGATTATTATTGTTTCAAATAATTAATGAATGTATACTGCAGTGAAAGTGAGTGCATCATCATTGGTAATAACATCATCGATTTTTTCATTTCAAATAATTCATATACATTGTAATGCAAGATCACAACTGCTTTTGTGAACAATATTGAACGGAAAAAA
>ML799365.1:119135-161203 GCA_009831015.1 Picea engelmannii | reverse complement strand
TACCAAGTTAAAATTGGAAGAATTAATTCACACAACACAAAACGTTTTTCCATTGCTTAACAAACAAATGGAGGTTACATATATAGCATGCAGATCACTGACTTAAGTGGATCTGATTAGCTAATAATAGTAAACCTAGAAAAGTCACAGTTACAACAGTCTCGTTGAAACTCACAGTTACAACAGTTATCTCTTACTAAAGTAAGCTTTATTCTAACAGAAATTCAGGCACAGGGTGAGGCAGCTCCATACAGGCTCAGATGATGGGCCAGCGTATATAAATCAATGCCTCATTCAAACCGGGAAAAGCTATGTTTACAACTCCACAATCACTGGACAATGAGGAACACTGTGGTGGCACACTCATATACTTTGGTTGAGAGAAACAATTCATGGAGCCATTGCCATTTTACCTCCTAAACATAATTTATATCCCTTCCCTAAGCTCCACAAGGACATTACTCTACTTCTAGGTATAGTAATTTTAATGCAGACATTTCTCATTTTTAGATATATATTTTCATATGCACAATGCATTTTTTGCGTGTAGAAAAAAATTACACAATAATTACCTCATTTTCTCTTCTTAAAGACTTGCAGGCACCTCATGATCGGAAAATGGCTTCTCAATAGCTCTGCATGTCTATCTAGCTCTCTGTTGAGATCCGTTCCTTATCCTGCACGAGAAAATGTTGGTGCATGTGCAACCTTCTCTTGAAGATGGTCATAATCCTCCACACTCTCATTGGCGACCAACTTTCTGAGAGCATTAACTACCACAAATCCATATTTACAATGCTGGTGAATACTGATAGTCATACTGAGAGACATACACTCAGGATGGATACGAACATTTTGTAGCAAAATATGGAAAGCAGATCACAAGAAATTTCACCAGTGGGAAAAGTTTGCATTCACCATAAATCTGATAAAGATGGCCTGTTAATGAAAGTACTTCTACTCCATATTTTGAAAATACCCTACATAATACTACACTGTACTGGTAGTAATGTTATGAAAATGTCTATGGGAAATTAAACTGGAGAATGCTTGTCAAACGCTTTTGCAGTTGCAACGGAATAAAGGAAGGTATCTATTTTTAAACTCAGAGCAACAATCAAAAGGTGCTCAGAGATAAATCTTCAAAAATCCTGTAATTAGAAATGCCTCTGATGTGCATCCCAACACAACCAATTCTGCAGAGTCTTATGCCTCCTGCTGCAAAGAACCGTCCGCTAAGCATCCTAGAGTCGCCGACTGCTATACTCTTGAATAAATACTCAAGAAACTCCCACGAGGTGTTTTTGTCACCCTGCACACCATACGAAGCAACGAGAGCTTGCCGAGGAGTATTTCTCCTTCAGCGGTTCCTCAGTTTTTACATAATATATTTTCATATAGATATGAATTTTTTTATTTTTTATTTTCCGAATCATGCATTTACAAAAATTGAATTTGTTAAGGACTTTTTGTCTTTCATACCGAGCACCTATTATTGTTTTCTGACTAATTAATGTCTCTATTAGAAATGTAACAACAAAGTATAACCAAACTCTAAATACAGATACAATGTACTATAGTGGAACTTTGAGACTTTTACTCATAATTAGCACTATCTCTGATGACTGCAACTCAATAAAGTTAATTGAACCAGTTTTAGATAAGCCGAGGATTATATGGTTAACAATAATGTTTATTTGATGAAGTGCACATACACCTAAATAATCACATTGAGATTCGATATCATACTCAACTCAAGGATATCCTAAGCCATAATCTGTTAGAGGTGTCATGATTTGTTAATTTATCAAGGATATCCTAAGCCATAATCTGTTAGAGGTGTCATGATTTGTTAATTTATACATGGTGGGTTCATTTTGAAATTCTTATACCATAATACATTAACCTTTTCTTATGATGTGTGGACAGCATATTAAAATACTTAAAAAAACAACTATTCACCTTTCATTTTTATACATTACTATCATATTGTTTAAGGTAGGGACTAGTTACTTTGCAGTTAATTCTCTTGTTTATTTATCATATTTGTTTAATTTATATAAATTTCATTAAAAATATTTAACATTATTTTATTTTATAATACAAAATATATAATAAATATTAAATTAGTTAACATAAATTTTTTTAACCATAAATAAAAGATATTATATCTAGTAAAATTTGTACCATAACTTATAGTGGAAGTACATCAAATTTTTACTACAGAACAAAAAAAATCACATATCAAAATAGAGCATAGTTCCATCATCTCATTGTACAACATGGGAAGCTTAAAACACAATGCTTTTCAAAAGTACCTAATAGTATAAATTCTAAAAAAATGCCTAAAATGCTAATTATTTTATAAAACATGGAAACTTAGTAGAAGGTGTATTGTTTGGTGGCTTCATCCACTGCTTCCTTGGTTGAGTCCAACACTTGCATGGTCAAATCCTCATTTTTTGGGAAATGATGCATTGTATTTTCTTCCATGATTTCCCACAATTTGAATTCACTAATTGAAGTTGGTTGGAAGTTATAGATTGCTCACCTTTTGAAAAATTTACTACCATGTTCTGAAGTGTGCACATTCTTCCTCCATTGTTGTTATCATGTTCCTAATTTTTTTTTGTGATTGTGTGAATCAAATTTTTATTTTCTTCGTGAATCAAATTTTTATTTTCTTCAATTGTATCCTAATGCCTCCTCAATGCTTTCTTGATCTCTTCAATTTACCTATAATCCATTTGCAAAGAGAAAAATTCGAAGTCACACAATAGGGCAGAATAAGCAAAGATATTATAACTACCAAGTCAAAGAGGAAATGATGAATCTCTTAGCACCCAAAAAATAAATAGAGTGTGGCCAAAATACCGATCATGGATATCATTGCTAAGATCAGAGCTCAATAAGAAAAACCAATCTGCATTCTCTGAAAAGAAAACCTTTGTAAGAAAATACCACCCACTATTGAAATCCTCTTACTTAAACACCTAAGTACTTTGTTATCGAGTGATTCCTTACTACAAATTATATTAGTGTATCAAAAAGCAAAAATACACTGTTGAAATATTCAACTCAAACAAATATAGCGGAAGCAAAACTTGAAACCAAAAATCTCATGCACAATTCACAAAGATATTTTCCCCATCAACTAAGTTTATCATTCAAATAACTTCAAAGCTCACAAGGGCTCCCTTATTGGGAAAATGGCCCAAAGAGAAAAGAGACAAAACACATAAAAAACCTGACTCACTTGATCTACTTCCAAACCTGGTGTATGATCTTGTATGACGACGAAGCGACTGTTACATTAATATATATGTTGTCCAACGCTATCGACGCGTCTATAATGCTGAAACACACACTAAATGCGTGATTGTTCCAAAAAACTTGCATTGTTCCACGACAACGGATCCTTTTGTTGTATGGTTTTCCTCTCTCTTCCTTTGGCCTAGATATTTGTATGGAATTCCTTCTCCACCTAGCCAAAATCTCCTTGAATCACAGTCCTTTTTTATCCAACTGTCTCTATCTCAAATCAATTTCTCTCTATCAATCTGACAAAGTAAAGTGTCTTTGTCCTTCACCCTAGAATTGCTTTTATAAGATTCAGTTATGAATTACTCCTAATCTCCAAAGTGATTGAAGGTTGAGATTAATTCTCACCTCACTTGAGATCAACAACTGTTATCTAATTCACTAATGATAATTAAAATATTTCCTTAAATAAAATTCAACTTACTAATTATAAGCACCTTACTTTAATAATTCCTTTCATTAAAGTAAAGTCAATGATAGAACGATTTGGATGGTTTCCACACATTTAGACACATAGACCTATGCAAAAATACTTGGTTGATGCTACCATGCATCAACACTCCCTCTTAGCGAGGAAGGTACTATACACCACTTCAAGTTTGTCTTTGAAGTACACAAACTTCCCTTTCACCAAGGGTTTGGTCAAAATATATATAACTTTCTCATCTATGGAAGTATACTAAAGCTTCACTACTCCCTTCTAGACCCTATCTCGGATGAAGTGGTATTTGATCTCAATATGCTTGGATATGTCATGGAATAATGGATTCTCAAAGAGTTTGATATGACTCTGATTATCACAATATATCATTGTAGGCTCCAAATCCTGATCAAATAAACCTGTAAGCAATTTGTGAAGCCAAATGGCTTACAACTAGCCATACTCGCCTCCATATACTCTACCTTTGTTGAACTGAGTGACATAGAAGTTTGGTTCCTATTGAACCAAGTAATCATTGTTGATCGCAAGATGAAGCAACACCCTGAGGTGATCTTTCTGTCTACTGCACTCCCTACCCAATATGAGTCTGAGTATCCTTGAAATTCCACTCCATCTCCTCCAAGATATGTCAATACATACTCCACTATACCCTTAAATTGATTGAGCACATGCTTTGCTTCTATCCAATGCACCTACCTTGGGTCCACCACAAACTAACTCAATATGTTCACAACAAAACAAATATATGACAAGGTGTTGATCAAATATATGAAGGACCCTATTAGTGTAGATTTTAACCTTGTACAATTATTTACTGCAAACAGATTTTCAATAAAAGAACAAAAAGGATACAATAGAAAATACACACATTACACATAAATATTTCCCCTGGAAGCCCAAACCGAGAAAACCATCATCTTCTATATTCATTCGCATCATACATTGTTTACAATACAATATACATATAGGATCCAGCAGTATCCAAAACCCTAATCCAATGACCTGGATTAGTCAACAACCCTAATTTCTTAACCAGAAATAGAAAACCATCAGTGGAAAACCATGTGTTGAAAAACTACCCAAAAATGGACATGAAAACCGAATTTTTTTTTATTTTTCGGGGGCACTACCCCCGAACCCCTGTGCAGGGGGGATCCGCCCCCCTGCAACCCCCTGAGGTGGGGCCTAGAGTCCCCCCCTATGCACTCAACACAACATAGACAATAGTTATGTTGGATTACTGAGAGGGGGGTGAATCAGTAATAGAGCAATGTAATCATTTTTCACCATAAAATGCAAGTGTTATATCAATGTAGCATTATCATCAAATAGCTGTAGAGTAAATAAACAATGAAAAAATGAGCAATCACACACATCCACAGTATACCAGTGCTTTACGTGGAAACCCAAAGCAGGAGAAAACCACATAATGTTTTTTCTTATATATCTTTAGTAATTACATTCATTGGAAGCACCAAATTGCTTTGTTTTCCAGCTGCAACTGGAAGGAGGCTCCAACCCCCTAGTTTATCAGGCTACAACCTGAAGGAAAATCCAACTCCCCAATTCTTTGGCTACATCCAGAAGGAGGCTACAATCCCCTAGTTTCTCAGGCTACAACCCGAGGGAAGCTCCAACTCCCCAATTCTCTTGCTACAACCAGAAGGAGACTACAACCCCCTATGTTCTCTGGCTACAACCAGAAGGTGACTACAACCACCTTTCCTTGCCTCATCCAACCACCCTAATGTAGAAGTATAATGATGGAACCACTGTCACACTATCACTGTGAGATATATTACTATAAACCTGTACCAATCAACTTGTAACAACTTGTACCAATAACATGTGCCAACATGTACCATACATCAACCTATACTTCAACCTGTACCATAAACAAATGCATCAACCATGCACCAAACCCGTACAAATAACCTGTTCAAACAACCTGTAATCATCTTGTACCATAAACAAGTGCATCAACCATGAAACAACCTGTACCTCAACCTGTACCATCAACGAGTGCATCAACCATGCACCAAATATGTATCAATCATGCACCAAATATACATAAACTATGACTCATCAATATGTACCAACATCATCAACTATACACCTCATGTATGTGCCAACTCATCAACTACTTGTCTCAACCATGTACCCAACATGTACCTCAACCAAAAGCCCTCATCAATTTCATCATCCAAATACGATCTACTCACCAAGATCAATCACCAAGACAACTCTCAACCATATGCACAATATCAACAAGATGTGCATCAACCAAGCATATCACAACAACTCATAATCATCACCAAGATCAATATGTGCTTCTAATAATATACCAAGACAAGTATGCTACATCATCCATAAACCATGTGTCAACAATACTACTAACAAGTACCTCTCACAATGCACCACGAGATATGACAATAAATAAAACTAAGTGCACTGACAATATACTTCAATAGATCTCCCTCAAAACTATTCTACAACAAGCCCTAAACTTCTAAGAGGGCATCCAACAGATTTACAAGGAAAACCCTCAACTAGATTCATAAGTTCAACACTACACATATGAAAACCATACCTTTTTCTTCTTGTAGCGTTTTGTTGCCACGATTTTTTTGTTGCGGTCTTTTTGCCACACTTTTCTTGTCGCAATTTTCCTGCCACACTTTTTCTACCATGGTTTTTCTGTCGCACTTTTCCTGCTGCGATTTTCCTGCCACGATTGTCCTGCAACACTTTTTCTGCCACACTTTTCCTGCCGCAATTTTCTTGCCGCATTTTTTCTGCTACACTTTTCTTGCCACACTTTTTCTGTGGCAGTTTTCCTACCGCGATTTTTATTCGGCACTTTTTTTTTTCCATAGTGTTCCTACCACGACTTTTCTGCCACAAGTTTTTTGCCGCACTTTTCTTGCTACACTTTTTCTGTCGCACTTTTCTCTATCAATAATACCTACCCAAATATCCTTTCACAAAATAGATATTCAATGATATTCAATAGGTGATTAAATGAGAGACCTTTGCCTCTTATTTATACTTTCATGTAGCTTCCTCAAGGGGTTACCTTCTAACCATCTTAACCCACTTTCCTTATTTGAGGGCTAACCCACTTCTAACCACTTGTCCACTTAGTAATTTATCCATTAACTTTATTATTTAAATCATTTATTTTGTATCCACTTTGACTTACAGTACACTCATCACTTCACTTTATTATTTACCTTCTAACCATCTTAAACCACTTAACTTATTTTAGGGCTAACCCACTTCTAACCACTTGTCCACGTAGTAATTTCTCCATTAACTTTATTATTTAAATAATTTCTTTTGTATCCAATTTGACTTATAGTACACTCATCACTTCACTTTATTATTTAAATAATTTCTTCCTTGCAACCACTTTGTCTACTTTGACCTTTTGGGGCTTCTAGATGACTCATGAGGGTTCTTCAACTTCACATGGCCAGAAATCTCTAACCGTGAGGAATTATGTGATGTTCCACATACCACTAGAAATGGAATGACATATACTATCCATATAGAATAGTCTTATTTTCAAATACATTAAAAATCATATCATTATACATCAAACAATCTTGGTTCCATTACCCAAACCTTTTTGCTATCGGAATTCGCTACCAGACTTTCTTCAAGGGTTGACATCAATGACAACCAACCCAATTAATCAACAAGTTCTAGTCATAAAAATAATATAACACATATCCAACAATATCCCACTTGTTGTTTTCTTTTCATACAAGGGGTTACAGGGTTACATAGTCAACAATCCAGGGTAGGGATTCCCATAGACACTGTTGGTTGTGGAGCCTGATTATTTTCCTAATTCATAGGTTTTTTTTTCAGCCACGTGTAGACCCCATTCCCTAAAGGGGGTTGCAGGGGGGATTTCCCCCCAAAAACTATCACCAGAGGGGTCTAGGGGGGGTGATGATAATTTTTGTAGCCCCCCCTTGGAGGGGGATTTGGGGGCAACACCCCCGAAGCGAAAATTTGGGAAAAAAGTCCTTGTAAAATATTGTAATTTCGTAGTCAATTTGGACCGTTCATTATAAGGTCACAGATCTGACGGTAGAAGTTATTTTTAGGTATTTTTTCCCTAGAAGGAAACCCTCTTTTATGAGGGAATTGTATTGCGACTGTGTATTATTGTGAATATTGTATTCTGACAGAGGATACTATGAGAGAAAGAAGAGGAAGTTACAACAAGTGTATTGTAGGTTGTATCCCTTCATTTTGATGGATAATAAAAAGGAAGGAGTTGGAAATCTCTCTGGTGGACGTAGCCCACACTGGGTTAACCACATATATCGGTGTTGCTATTATATTGTGTATCTTATGTGTTTTATTTCCGCATTTTTTTATTTTATTTCTCCGCGATCCTGTTTTTCTAACAATTGGTATCAGAGTGAAAGGTAACTCACAGGAAAAGAGGATTCCTGGTTCGAGTGGGATCAATGGCAGAAGATGGAAAGGTTAGGGTCGAGAAATTTAACGGCCAAAACTACCAGTTATGGAAGATGCAGAA
The DNA here is from genome assembly GCA_009831015.1 of Picea engelmannii. NCBI lineage: Eukaryota > Viridiplantae > Streptophyta > Pinopsida > Pinales > Pinaceae > Picea > Picea engelmannii. The sequence goes on along the minus strand of ML799365.1, from coordinate 152,882 downwards.
GGAATATTAATTATATCAGAAGGATCTATTTCTACCATTGGGTGTAATAGCAAAGAAGTCGATGTCCATGAAGGATGAAGAATGGGAGGTTCTTGACAGAAAGGCACTGGGAACGATATGGTTGAGCCTGGAAATATCAGTGGATTTCAATATTTTTAAAAGAAAACACAACAAAGGAGTTGATGGATGCATTGACTAAACTATATGAAAAACCCTCGGCGTCCAATAATGTATTTCTAATGAAAAGATTATTTAATATGAAGATGTCAAAAGATGGGTCTATTGGAGATCATTTAAATGAATTTAATATGGTTACTAATCAACTAAGTTCTGTAAAAGTGGACTTTGATGATGAGGTCGGGGTTCTTCTAATCTTATGTTCATTGCTAGAAATATGGAATGGCTTGGTCATGGTTGTAAGTAACTATGTCTTTGGTTCAAACACTCTAAAATTTGATGATGTTGTTGGTGTTATCCTTAGCGAAGAAATGTGATGGAAAAGCATAGGTGTGACATCAGGTAATGCGTTAATTGTGGATAATAGTGGAAGACAAAAGGATAGAGGAGAGGTTTCAGGGAATCATGGGAATTCTAGGAAGGGAAGATCCAAATCCAGACTGGGAAAGATATAGTGCTGGAATTGTGGGAAGAAAGGACATCTGAAGAAATACTGTAGATCCTCAAAGAAACAAAGAGATAGACAACAAGAGAAAAATCAAGAAGCAAATGTAACAGGTGATGTGTTACAAGATGCTTTGATTCTTTCTATAGATAATATTTTTTATTCTTGGGTAGTAAATTCAAGGGATTCATTTCATGCCACACCCCATAGAAAACATTTTCTAGATTATGTTCAAGGTGATTTTGGATAGGTTCATTTGGGTGATGATGCCCCATGCAAAATGTTTAGAATGGGAAAGGTACAAATAAAGAAACAAAATGGAAACCAATGGTTGTTAAAAGAGGTAAGACATGTTCGATATCTAAGGAAAAATCTAATTTCAACTGGGTAATTGGAAAGTGAAGTCTATATATATATATTTACACATAAGGCATGGAAGGTCACCAAAGGATCACTGGTGATAGAAAAAGGAGAGAAGGTATGTACATTGTATTTATGTACTGGTAATATTGGTTCTTCTATCTCTTTAGCTTAATCTACAGGAGTGGATAAAACACTATGGCATCATAGGCGTGAACACATGAGTGAGAAGGGGATGCAGATACTTCAAAAAAGAAATTTGATGCCAGATATTAAACAAATTGATTTGGATTTTTGTGAGCATTGTGTTTATGGAAAACAGAAGAGAGTCATATTTCTCATAGTTGGAAAGGTAAGTAAGAATGAAAAGTTAGATCTTGTGCATACATATGTATGGGGACCATCTTCGGTATCATCTCTTGGTGGTTCTCATTACTATGTTACTTTTATTGATGATGCAACTAAAAAAACTTGGGTTTATTGCATTCGGCAAAAATCTGATGTTTTTGATACTTTTAAGAAATGGAAAGCTTTGGTTGAGAATGAGACAGAAAAAAGGTTGAAGTGTCTCAGATCAGACAATGGAGGTGATTATTGCAACAAGGTGTTTGATGATTATTGTTCATACCATGGGATTCATAGAGTGAACATAGTTCCAAGAACACCACAAGATCATGGTGTGTTAGAAAGGATGAATAGGAAAATCCTGGAGTGTGCAAGGAGTATGAGATTGCATGCAAGGTTTCCCTTATAGTTTTGGGTAGATGTTGTAGATATTGTTGTTTACTTGATAAACATAGGAACTTCAAGTTATTTGGATGGTGTCATTCCAGAGGAGGCATGGACAAGTAAAAAGGTCAAATATTCATTTTTGAAGACTTTCAGTTGTGAAGAATTTGTCCATATTGATAAAGAAAATATAAAAAATATTGAAGCAAAATCCAAGAAGTGTACCTTTATTAGATATGGTGTTAATGATTTTGGTTATCTCTTATGAGATTATGAAAATCAAAAAATCATTAGGAGTAGAGATGTCATATTCAATGAGAAGGTCATGTATAAAGATCAGTTGCATGGAAAGAAACAGGAAAAAGAAAAACAAGAATACACAGTGTTTGATGAGATCACTGTAAAATAAATTCCAAAGGTACCATAAAATCAAAATGTACAACAAAAGGAGAAACGCGTACCTCAAACTCTTACAAGTGTTGTTAGAAGATCTACCAGGTTAAGTAAACCCCCTGAATGATACTCTCCTTCATTGTATTATTTATTGTTGAATGATTCAGGTGAACTAGAAAGTTATGAAGAGGTAATGCAGTTAGATAGTAAAAGGAAGTGGGAGCAAGGCATGAAAGAGGAAATGGATTCCTTGGTAAATAACCAGACTTGGGACTTGGTCTAGTTTCCTACAAGAAAAAGAGCATTGCAGAATAAATGGGTTTATAGGTTGAAGGAATAAGATGGAGGCAAAAAGTGATACAAGGATAGACTCCTTGTAAAGGGGTTTGCACAAAATAAAGGTATATATTTTGATGAAATATTTTATCATGTTGTTAAAATGACTTCAATTAGGACTATTTTTAGTCTTGTGGCAGTGGAAGATTTGCATCTTGAACAATTAGATGTAAAAATAGTTTTTCTCCATGAGGATTTGGATGAAGAGATTTATATGCAGTAGCCATAGGGGTATGAAGTCAAAGGGAATGAAAATTTGTTATGCAGGTTGAATAAGAGCTTGTATGGCCTAAAGAAAGCTCTGAGGAAGTGGTATTTGAATTTTGACAGGTTTATGACAGAAAAAGGTTATAGTAGATGTCATTCTGATCATTGTGTTTATTTTAAAAGGCTAGAAAATGGAAACTATATCATATTGCTATTGTATGTAGATGACATGCTTGTTGCAAGTTCTAATATGTAGGATATAAATGTGCTCCAAAAGAAATGATCTAATTCATTTGCGATGAAGGATTTGGGTGCTACAAAGAAAATCCTTGGTATGAGAATAACAAGAGACAAGAAAAATCGCAAATTGACATTGTCTCAGGGTGAGTACATAGAGAAGGTGTTGGAGAGGTTTAGAATTAATAATGAAAAAACAGTTAGTACACCTTTGGCCATCCATTTCAAATTAACTAAGGAAATGTGTCCCAGGGCATAGGAGGAGATAGAATAAATGTCTAGGGTCCCTTATTCATCAACAATTGGCAGCTTGATGTATGCAATGGTTTGCAGAAGACTAGATATTGCACATACAATGGGAGTTGTGAGTAGCTATATGAACAATCCAGGTAAAGAACATTGGGAGGTAGTAAAGTGGATTCTTGGGTATTTGAGAGGTACTTATACTCATGCATTATGTTTTGGAGGTTCAAACACTGTTCTACAGGGATATGTTGATTCATATATGCTAGGTGATAAATATAGTAGGAGAAGCACCACAGGGTATGTTTTTGTTGTAGGTGGAACAACAGTAAGTTTGATTTTGAAACTGTAAAAGGTTGTTGCACTTTCAATAACAGAAGAAGAGTAGGTTGTTGCTACAGAGGCTAGTAAATAAATGATTTGGTTACAAAGGTTTATGGAGGAATTGGGAAAGAAGCAGGAGAATAGAAGGTTGTAATGTGATAGTGAGAGTTCCATTCATCTTGCAAAGAACTCAACCTTCCATTAGAAGACTAAGCATATACATCTCAGGTACCATTTCATATGATTTGTCTTGGAATATGGTCTTTTGAAGTTGGAAAAGATACATACTAGCTAAAATCCTACAAACAAGTTAACAAAGGCAGTAACCAGAGAGAAACTGAGTCCCTACTCAGTTTCAGTTGGTATTTAAGCATGAAGGTGAATATGAGAAATTTTCCAGGTCCAAGATGGAGTATAGTCCAGCAAGTACAAAAACAATGGAGTTGTTGTGATCGGTCTCCAAGTGGGAGATTATTGGTTGTGGAGACTGATTATATTCATGATTCAAAGGTTTTTTTTAGTGGTGCTTGGACCCCATTCCCTAAAGGGTGGGTGTGGGGGGGATTTCCCCCCACCACTGTCTCCAGGGGGGTCCAGGGTGGAAGATGACAATTTGGGAAAATTTTCCTTGTAAAATATAGTAATTTTGTAGTCAATCTAAACCGTTCATTATAAGGTCACAGATATGACGATAGAAGTTATTTTTAGGGATTTTTTCCCTAGAAGGAAACCCTCTTTTATGAGAGAATTGTATTGTGGCTGTGTGTTATTGAAAATATTATATTATGAGAGAGGATACTTTGAGAGAAAGAAGAAGAGGTTACAATGGGTGTGCTATAGGTTGTATCCCTTCATTTTGTTGGATAATAAAAAGGAAGGACCTGAAAATTTATCTAGTGGACGTAGCCTGATCCAGATGGATTTCGGTGGCCTCCCACCTATTCCAACTAGTTTATTTTGGTAGTTTTCCAGTTTGGCAATGTTTTTCTAGTTTTCAGGTCCTTGACTTCCGGGGCTGTTTTGAGGCCCTAAACAAAGTTTTTATGGCTTGCCACAGTCAAACTGCAAACAAAGTCAAAGTGTGGAGGCAACATGTGTATTCCTCAGATAGAAATTTCCAATGGGCTATCGTGCACCTAAAACAAAGATCATATGTAAAAGTTACGAGCTTGGGAAGTTGATGTACTAGCTTACCCCAACGGGGCCCACATGAATTTTGGCGCTTCATCTCCTAGGGTTAGGTTTTTGGATGTCTAGGATTTTGGCATTCATGCTTATTGTAAAAATCCCTTCAGAGCCTCATTGTAATCATCTTCTTGCGAATGAGCATAGCGATCACATCTCTTCTCAGAGATAAGCCAGCAAACTTGTTTTCCGCTGCATTTTATAGTTTCAGTTTATTTCCTTATTGAATAGAAACCAATTTTATTGTATCTATGTTATTTTTTGTTAAACATATTTTAATAATAAGTATTCATTTCGTTCTTCTCATAAAATCTGGATCAGTGGTATCAAAGAGGTATGCTCCTTTTCATTCTTAATGCATGTCCCCAACGAGGTCAGGGTACAAATAATTGGGTCTCAAGCTTGTTTCTCTTGAGGAAAAAATATATCGCACGCCCAAAAATATCTCATGGTGGAAGAAAATAAAGACGATGGGAGAGGATATCCTATCAAAGTATTTCTTGAGGAATTCTTCATGCAACAGAAGAACGAGATGATGGATAATTTTGTGCAAATCCTTCAGTGGCTACCGACAGGCGAGCATATTCCTCAAGAGGTGGTGTTGTCTCCTTAAAGGTACAAATAAAATTTTATATTCCTATATTAGAAGGTCAGATAGACAAAGATGCTCTAGACAAATGGTTGAATCTACTAGAAGGGTATTTTTTTGTCCATAACTTTTCGAATAGAGAAAATATTACTTTTGCACTCCTCAAAGTTGTTTCCCATGTCAAATATTGGTGGGAAACTTTCTGTGAGAATAAGAAAATAGAGGAACCCTCATTATTTATAGTCATGTCGACCTAGGATTCCTTCAGGGATGCTATTAAGGAACACTACTACCCTGTCGGAAGTTATGATGACTTGTATACAAAATGGACCACACTATGGAAAGAAAGAGACCAACAAGTGCCTGAGTTCAAAAATAACTTCCATACCTTGTGCACCAAGCTGGGTATCAAATATTCAGAGCGACATCTGGTGCTCAAGTATCAAGGTGCTATGCATAGATGCATCCAAACGAAAATGGAATTTCTGGAAATCTCGTCCTTAGGCACAACCTATCAATATGTCGTCAAAATTGAGAAAAATATCAAACAAAAGATGCGACAATTTAGGCCTGGGAACCCTTCATAGAAAAAGCCAAGAAAGGGAGACCCCAACCCGCAGAAGAAAGGACAAAGAAAATATGGGCAGTATCAGGACAACTAATCTAAGCTGCAAGTAAATAACAACACAAGAAAGACAAAGAAAGATACCAGGAAGTGGTGCGACTTCCATAAGATCCCTTGGCATAACACTGTCAATTGTCGCTCAAAGCAGTCTTTGGTGGCCGAAGTAAAAGCCTCAGAATCAGATGTGAGTTATGAATCTGAGTCAGAACCAAAAATGGGAAGACAAATCATTGATGTGGAACCCAATGCCATCATTTCTACCACCAAGATCCAACCCGGTGAACTAGATGAGCCATAAGAAGGCGATTTCCTTTTCCATTCACACATGTGGGTAAAAGGCACCATGTTGCACTTCATCGTTGATAGAAGTATCCAAAAGAAACTCATCTCAGCAGAGGTCTTCAAGCATCTGGCCCTACCGATAACGTTGCACCCACAACCCTACACCATTGGATGGCTCCACCAAGGAAGCGATCTCTGTGTCAGCCAACAGTTTCTACTATTGTACAACATCAATCCCTTCAAAGACGAGATATTATGTGATGTTTCTCCTCTCGAAGTTTGTAGTGTTCTTTTGGTCCAACCTTATTTATGGAAACTTCATTCTGTATATGAGTCTAGGCCGCATAGTGTGATTATTACTTTGAACAAGAAATTGTACAGGATACCCGAGGAAGTCCGACCTAGTACTATTTCCTTGATCTCTGCCAAGAAATGCAGGAAGCTCATCTCTCAGACTGATACTTTTTTCTTCTTTGTCATTCTCTCTCAGAGTGAGATAAATATCGCAACCGCATCCATGGCTTTCGTGGTCGATATATCCACAAAACATAATAAAGTGGATAAGGTTGTGGAAAAATACTCAGATATCTTCTCCTCTCCTACCAAGGTACCTCTACACGGCCAGGTCAAGCATCCCATTGATCTAACCCTCGGTGCATTGCTACCCAATGGGCTATTCTATCGCCTCTCTCTACTAGAAAATGAGGAGATCAAGAGGAGGATCCAAGAATTTCTCCACAAGGGGCACATCTGTCCCAACTCATCGCCTTGTGGGAGCCCAATCGTGTTGGTGCAGAAGAAAGACAAGACCTGGCGAATTTTCATTGATTACCGGGCCCTGAATAAAATCATAGTCCGGAACCGATACTCAATTCCTCGAATCGACGACCTCCTTGATCAACTCAAGGGGGCCAAATAGTTCAGTAAGATTGATCTCAAGTCTGGATACCACCAGGTCCCAATAGAAAATACATATGTATGGAAGACCACCTTTAAGTTAAAATAAGGTCTTTTTCAATGGTTGGTCATGCCCTTTGGTTTGACAAATGCACCAAAACATTTTAGGAGGATGATGGACAATATCCTGTGACCTTTCACCAATACTTTTGTAGTGGTGTATCTGGATGAAATCCTCATATACAAAAAGACTTGGGCGGAACACTTGAGACATATTCAACAGGTTCTGCACACCCTGCGACAACGCAAGCTATATGCAAACTTGAAAATGATCCTTCAGCATGGATAGAGTCCATTACTTAGGCTACATTGTTGATAAACATGGTGTGCATGTAGATCCAACCAATATCCAAGTCATCTTTGACTAGCCATCCCCAACCACACTCATTGAGCTTTAGAGCTTCTTGGGCCTCACCAATTTCTATCTCAGGTTCGTGTTTGGATTCTCTCATATCGCATGGGCCCTCAGCTAAGTAACCAAGGGTGGTGGTAAGAAAACTTTTTGTGTGGGGACTGTCCCAACAACAAGCCTTCGATGATTTGAAGCAAAGCTTGTGCTCATCCCCAGTAATTTCATTATCGAACCTACAACATCCCTTTGATATTGAGACAAATGTTTCAGACTATGATGTGGGCACCCTTCTCACTCAACATGGCCACCCCGTGGCATATCATAGTGAGACACTATCAAACATTGTACGTAAGACCCCTACTTACGACAAATAAATGTACTCCATTGTGAAAGTCTGCTGCCAGTGGAGACATTACATTCTTTGGAAGGAGACATTCATCCACACTGATCATAAGCCACTACAATTCATGCAGACCCAAGGAAAATTGCAGAATGACCTCCATCATAAGTGGTCCACATAATACAACAGTTCCACCTCAACATCAAGTATAAAACCAGAAGTACCAACCGAGTCGTTGATTGCCTTAGTCGACCTCCAGTCGCGACACTCACCATAATGATAGACTCTTGCAGCCATGATATCTCTGAATGGCCTCACCTCTATGAGACAAACTCTGACCTCTCCACCACCTGCCAAATGTTGGGCGCAAACTCAATGGTCGCTAATTTCCATCTTCAAGATGGGTTGTTGTGTCGTCAAGGCCATATTTGTGTTCCATCAAGCTAGCGCGTGAAGATGATTTGGGAAGCTCACTACAGTTGGGTGGCAGGACATTTTGGTGTCGAAAATACAGTGGTATTGTTGCAAAAACATTTCTACTGGCCGAAACTTTGACAAGATGTCGACAAGTATATCAGGTCCTGCACCGCCTGTGGTATTTCCAAACTGGACACTAAGAAACAGGGCATGTACACCTCTTTTCATACTCCTGAAAAGTTGTGGGAATCCATATCAATGGACTACATGTCAGGCCTTTTGTCCACCAAGAGGAGAAATGAATGTGTTTTTATGGTTGTTGATCACTTTTCCAAGATGGTGATTTTGGCCGCCTGCAAGAAGAGAATCACAACAAAGGCCACTGTCAAGCTCTTCGTTGAACAAGTATGGGTATATTTTGGTATCCCACAAACCATTATCTCATATTAGGAAAGTTGGTTCCTCAACACATTTTGGTCGATCCTCTAGTCATTGATGGATGCCAAGCTCACCAAATCCACTACCTTCCACCCCCAGATAGATGGCCAAACTGAGGTCTCCAATCAGATGATCATGCATATCTTACGCATATACAATTCCAAGCACTTAGCATAGCTAAAACTGATCCCTGCATAGCTCAACTGGCCACAACCCCTTTCGGGTGGGGTTGGGATTCCAACCATTGGGCCCCATGGATGTTCAACTACCCTTGGCGACCACCTCAACCGAATCATCCCCTGCTCCACCTGAAGCTGAAAAAGCCACCCGGTTCATTGAGTGCATCCAGCACATCTGCCAACAGGTTTAAGAGATTTTACATAAGTCCAATTCCAAGTACAAGTAACTCCATGATCAACATTGGGTGCCACATACATTTCAGGTGGGCGACAAAGTGTGGTTTCACTTGTAGAAAGAACTCCTTACAGGTCCCCATCAGAAGCTTCACCCACTACGCTATGGCTCGTACACCATCACCAAGGCTATGAGTGAAAATTATTTTGAGCTCAACATTCCCCCTTTCCTTGGCCTGCACCCAATATTCAACGTGGCTCTCCTTTGGCCATATTTCCCACCATTGTTGGACACCTCAGAGATAACAGAGCTATTGACACCAACAGAGCTCAACCCTGACTACATGCAACAAGAATCCAATGATCAAATTGTGGACACACAGTTCAAGGGAACTAGACATCAAAATATCTAGCTTTATCAAGTTGTCAGAGCATGGCAGCTCCTACACCAAGGCAAGTGGCTCACCCGGGGCCAAATTCAAAAGAAATTTCCTCATCTGATGGGGGAAATCAACACATTGGAAACCATTGATTTCTAAGGAGGGAGGATTGATACAAATGGATTTCGGTGGCCTCCCACCTATTCCAATTGGTTCATTTTGGCAATTTTCCAATTTGGCAGTTTTTTCCTATTTTTCGGGTCCCTGACTTCTGAGGCCATTTTGAGGCCCTAAACATTGTTTTTAGGGATCTCCATAGTTAATTTTTTCACAAATTCTAAGTCTCATAACAACATGTGTATTCCTCAGATAGACCTTTCGAACGGGCTATTATGCACCTAAAACAAAGATCATATGCAAAAGTTACGACCCCGAGAAGTTGATGTATTAGCTTACCCCAACGAGGCCCACATGAATTTTCATGGTTCATCTCCTAAGATTAGGTTTTTGGATGTCTAGGGTTTTTTAAATCATGATTATTCTAAAAATTCCTTCAGATCCTCATTTTAATCATCTTCTTGTGAATGAGTGCAGTTGTCACATCTCTTCTCAGAGATAAGTCACCACCATTCCAACAAGCTTGTTTTTTGCTACATTTTAAAGTTTCAGTTTATTTCCTTATTGAATAGAAACCAATTTAATTGTATCTCTGTTATTCTATGTTAAACATATTTTAATAATTTGTATTCATTTGGTTCTACTCATAAAATCCAAATCATAGACAAAACTAGGTGAACCACATATATTTGTGTCTCTATTGTATTGTGTATCTTCTGTTTTTTATTTCTGCATTTGTTTTATTTTATTGCTCCACGATCCTTTTTCTAACAGATACTCTACACCAATAGAAATTCTCAATGCTAATAGATTTTGTTAATGAATCTGCAACATTCTTCAAATTATCCACCTTCATCGGCAACACCTTCTTTTCTTCAACCATGTCTCTCACAAAGTGATATTGAACATCAATATGCTTTGTCTTTGAATGATAAGTTGGGTTCTTCGCTAGAAAAATTGCACTTTGACTATCACACTCTATCCTTACATCTTTTTGTACCAACCCAATACCTGAACACAATATTTGTAACCATACTGCTTCATTGCTTGCATGAGTGGCTTCCATGTATTCAAATTCTATAGTTGAAAGTGCCACTACAGATTGCCTTTTTCTCATCCAACAAATTGTTCCTCCAAACAGGTTAAACACACACCTTCTTGTAGATCTTCTACGATCCAAATCTCCATCTCATTCTGCATCCACAAATTCATGTATGTCCAACACTATGTCCAAACCTGGTCTTTCTTGGTAGAACAATCCATAACTAGTAGTTCCACGCAAATACCTGAAAACTCTATTTATTGTTGTCCAATGCTCCTTCCCTAGTTTTGACATATACCTGCTCAAAACTCCCACTGCATTGTCAATGTCTAGTCTAGTGCAGACCATTTCATACATCAAACTACCAACCACACTCGCATATGGAACACGAGACATGTCCTCCTCCTCTTCCTGTGTCTTAGGACACTGATCCGTAGATAAATTTACACCTACAAGAATAGGGACCCTGACCGATTTACATTCCTACATGTTAAACCTCTACAATATTTTCTCCACATATTTTCTCTGATTTAACCAAAGTTTCCTATTTTTGCCATATATTTTAATTTCCATGCCCAAAATGAAATTTGAAGCACCAATATCCTTCATGTCAAATTTAGAGGACAACTGCGTTTTCACATCCTGGATAATCTCCTTGTTGTTTCCTATCATCAACATGTCATCCACATACAAGACCAAATAAATCAAATGATCACGAATTAATTTAAAATACACACAATGATCCTCTTTTCTTATTTTGAAGCCAAGTCCCAACATATAAGTATAAAAAATTTTATACCCCATCCTTGGTGATTGTTTTAAACCATACAGGGACTTTTTCAGCTTGCATACTATCTTCTTCTTTCCCTTCACAACAAAGCCTTCTAGATGCTTCATGTATATTTCTTCTTCCATATCCCCATGTAGGAATGTTGTCTTCACATCCATCTGTTCTACCTCAAAATCAAATGCAACAATAGTAGATAACAAAAATATAATAGAATTTAACTTGGCAACAGGAGATAAAATCTCACCAAAATCAATTCCCTCAACCTGGAATAACCCTTTGCTACTAACCGAGATTTGTGTTTCTCCATTTTTCCTTCTGCATTCAACTTCTTTTTAAATACCTATTTGTTTCCAATGGGATTTCTTCCAATCAGAAAGTACACTAGATCCCAAGCCTCATTCTTATCCAAGGTTGCCATTTCTTCAACCATGTCCTTTTTCCAGAGTTTTTCATCCTCTGAATCCACTTCCTCCCTGACAGTTCTAAGATCATCATCAGTAATAGACAAAGAAAAATTTGAATGGAAATCTGGTGGAGTATACCTTTCTCGTAGCATTTTTTTCCCTCACCGATCTCCTCAATACTATAGTATGATGATCTTCTTATTGTAATTCTTGTTCTTTTGTAGAGTCTGATTCATCATCCTTTGGCTCAAACTCTATTTTCTCTGGTTCTTCCTTACTTGGTAGGCTTCATGTTTTACAACATCCTTCGTTTATCTAAATATCACATCTTGGCTATACACAACCTTCTTAGTTTCTGGGTTCTAAAGCTTATAACCTTTAATACCATCTTTATACCCAATAAGGATACACTTTCCATCCTTCTTATCTAGATTACTCTTGTTTTCCTTTGGAACGTGAACATAGGCCTCACAACCAAATACCTTGAGATATGAGAGAGAGGGTTTCTTACCAGTCCATACCTCATGTGTGTTAGTCACCATTAAATTTTTATTGTGCGAAATCAAGATTTCAAAATCTAGCGGAACACTAAATTTGGTTTGGAAGCCTGATAAACTAGGAAAGGGGTTGGATATGGCAGGGAAGGGATAAATATGGCAGGAGTTCTAAGATGACCAGGTCTGAATTATCGTGAATCGTGATTTCTCAATATCAACAACCGAGAATGATTTTGGGGGGCGAAGCTGCACGAGGTTTAATTTTGAAGGGTGGTCCCGAAATTTAAACCATGGTTTTCTCTTGGAGATACATGTCATCACTAGGTGCATTTTAGGATGAAAAGTGGGTTGCCTCAAACCACTTTCTCACACCCATGAAAAATGGAAAAGTATAAAAGGGCATTTAGTCATTTATTTTGAACCATGGACCATTAGAACCTTGGTGTGACAACCATCTTTCACTTGCAACTCAAAAGTACACTAACTTGGCACACCAGTTCCACTAGTTTCTAGGTATTATTCATCACAACCATGGATCCCATCATAACCTCAGTACCATAACAAGATCCTGTGGAAAACAAAGAAGCCCTAATTGACCGAGAAGCAAACGTTTTTTATGTCAAAATCACTATTTCTCCTATCTCTGTGTCCACAAGCAACCTGTCTGATAAAGTAGGTAGATGTATACCATACCTTGAAGAATTCCAAGCTACCATAGTCCCTTATGATGTCGATTTTTTTTTCCCGTTTCTCAAATTTATAGGTTGGTGCGCCAAAAAGTATTCCCACGAAGAAAGAGTCGTTGTGAATAAACGAGGGTTTGAGGTCTTGTGTAGGGTAGAGAGTCTGTCAATTCGAGAGTCCCTCAGTATACCATAGTCTTTTTCCACAATTTATGAACCTTTCAATGAAGAGAAGATGATTAGGGTATATAGATAATTCCCATCAGAGGTCCAAGATCTGTTTTTACAGACAATTATCAAACGTGAATATTTTTCAGAAGGTTTGTATTTGCCGATGAATGTAAATATAATGGTCATCGAAGTCCAATGGGTCTGCCCCCTATTGAGTCAAGTTTTAGGTCTAAACAATGACAAATATGTGGTTGAAGTCATGCTATGTTTCCTTTTGACCTTTTTTAAGTTAGAATCTGATCTGTTTGTCCGTATCAGCTTTGGTCAGTTCCTAGATGATAATATCCATAAACAACTAGTGAATTTTCTCTCCCTAAGACATTTTAGATACTACACCTATTTGTTCAGAATATTCCTGGAAACCAACAAGAGGGAATTTCCTGAAGCAACATTTGTGTCAATTGAATTTAAACGAATTACATTACTTATATTCATCAAAAAAGTCATGTCAAGAGTTTATAGTTTGATTTTCAACACCATCCTACCTAGGTTTTTGGATGACATGAGAATATATCTATAGACAAATCCAGAGAACAAAGTGGGGGATTGGGTATTATTCATGCACTCAACAGTAATCTGGGTTTATGGTTGTCATGAATCCCCTTACCTATTACCTATTTTTCTGACTCCTAGAATCATTTCCCTTGAATTCATCCGGCAGAGAATTATATCTGAGACAAAGAATTTCCTGAAGTTGCACAAAGCCTCCAAACTTAAGTTCCCTTTTATCATTGGCCCCTTTACTGTCAAATCTAGATCATGTTTATCTCACGTTCAAGCAAAGTGTAAAGAGTTTGGTTTTGCACAGTTACAGGGAAGAAGGTGTGATCCACACCAAATCATATCCAAGAGAAGACTGATGAAAAAACAAGCCCCTTATGAGCATGACCAGGTTGAGGGTTTTGATAAGCTAGATAATCTAGAGGTCTTTGTTGATATGGAAGCAAACCTACAACAAATTCAAACACAACAAGCTCCTCAGAAGTTGATAATCAAAGTTCCTAAGATAAGTGTTTACAACAAGAGAAGCAGTTCAAAGGACATGGGCATCGGTGATCAACAGACTGCTCCTAAGAAGATGAAAGTTACACAGCCAACACAGATTGTGAATTTAGAAGAAGAAGAGACCAAATACCAAGTAAATCTAGATATGTTGGAAAGTGGTACTAGCACCGTAGAGGTTGAAAAGGAAAATAAACTCCAAAGTGAAGGTAGCTCAAGAACCTTTAGCAGCAAGAAATACATCTTTGATCAAACATCTGAGTCATTTGATTAGTCTAGAGAAGATTTGGCAAAACAATATGCTGAGAAGGGAAACACAACTCTGGGTGAGATGAGGGATTTAGTCCCTAAAGTGGAAAATATTTCTCAGCATAAATATTCTCTGTTCACAATAAGGGATGTTGAAAAGAGGACCTTTAACATTGTAGTTTCATACGAAGATAAAGTCTCTGAGATAAAGATAAAATATGACAACATCAGTGCCCCAGACAAGTTGAGGCATGAAAAGGAATCTAGCAGATCTTGGTAGACTCGGGTCAAGAGTTTGGAATCTAAAGGCCCCCAAGGGTTGAAATCCTCATTGGATGAGAAAGACAAATTAATTCAAAGTTTGAAGAAGAAATTGAAAATGCTTGCTACAGATCATACACAAACATCATAATTGGTTACTCTAGAACAGGAAAAGGAAACACTTTGTCAAGAGACATTGGACTACAAGGCTAGAGTGTTGCGGCTAGAACAAGAAAATGTGAAATGGTCACAAGAGAAAACATAATTGCTAAACAAGGTTGTAGTTGCAGCTCCTACTGCAGAAGTTGGGTCAAACACTGAAGGACTTGTCTAGGCTATGTCACAAGTTAGCTTTAAAAAAGAATAAATCAAAGGGTTGAAAGGAAGCATAGAGAAATTAAAGTAGGAATTGCATGCAAAGTATGAAAGGATAGCTCAATTTCAAAAGGAGAATGAAGTCTTGCAAGAGAGAATAAATAAATTGAAAGTAAGGTTAAGAGGCAAAGGTCTGTTGTAGGGGGCCAAGAATATCATCTCAGACTCTATATCTGCTGAAGCTGCCAAATTTAGATCACATTTGAATTTCATTAATGATAAAGACAACATAGCCATTATAGCCAGAAATAGGTGCACTATTGTGAATGAAACTTTAGCAAAGAAACCATCAGAATGGGCCTAGAATGCCATAATTCTACTCAACGTTGTTCCTACTGTAGACCTTTAGAATATTGGGGTTAAAGACAGAACTACATTGATTATCTGGGTCGGGAGGGTTATTGCTAAACATAACCTGTTGAAATAAGTCCAAAATAAGGCAACACAGATGGAACAAAGTGTGCAGGAGTTCAAATATTTATTTGAAGAATTGTTCGCCAAAGGTATTCCACCATTTTGGGATGAAAAGGGAAAATTATATGATCAGGAAGAATGCAATGCTCGTTTGACTCATTGCATAATGGATCATTCTAAGTTCGAAACACTGGAGTAAAATCTGAAAGGAGCTACATTAGTTGAGCATTTGATTACAGACTTTGAAATTCTAAATCAGTTCAAGGTAGTCAATCTTGGACTTCCAGTCATGCCATATGCTTCCTGCATTGACGTGGATATTCTGATAAAGGAAATGACAGATTATGATATTCCTTCTGACTTGCAATGGAAGGAGATAGTTCGGTTGGATAAGACAAAATGCAGTTTTCCAGGGCCCAGTAAATGATATCCAGATGTCAATGAAAGACAATGAATCACACGAAAGGTTAAGATAAAGTTAGAGGAAGAAGAAAGGTACCAAAATGCTAGAGGAGCCAGAATCCAGATCAAGAAACATTTTCTTGTTGATCATTGTAATCGGTTTCAAAACCGTAACGTTTCATTATAATCATTGTAATCGGTTTCAAAATTGAAACATCTATTTATAATCATGGTAATCAGTTTCAAACCAAAGGAACTCAACTTGTAAAAATATTAGAAGTTCCAAATGTATTAGTTGTTGGAACAAGTTCAAGGGAACGATTTTAGCTATTTGTAACTTGAATGTAATTTTCTAAAGTTGAATAGAATGCACATGCAGATGTCTTGAAATTTCCACAAAAATATTATAATGGTGGTGGTCTGAGATTTGTCTTCTTTCTTCGTATGTATTTCTTGTGTTCTTAATTTCATTTCCATTATCTTCTGTTTAAATTGGATAGTTAAAGGCCCGAAATTCATCTTGTGATTCTCTCGTCTTAATAAATTTAAACTATGTTGAGTTCTTCCTAACTATGTCAAAATTCCTTTTATTTAATGCTCTGATGAAATTA
Organism: Picea engelmannii; assembly: GCA_009831015.1. NCBI lineage: Eukaryota > Viridiplantae > Streptophyta > Pinopsida > Pinales > Pinaceae > Picea > Picea engelmannii. The sequence goes on along the minus strand of ML799365.1, from coordinate 136,435 downwards.
TATGTTTTCCCTTTCTTCTTTAACTCTTCAAATTACAATTTATAACTCAGATTCATCGCCTCATTTAGACTTTATCCTCTGGAGATTTCTATCGACCAGTTAGTGCTTCCATTTATTTTCATAAGTTTGACTCCATATCCCTAGGTGTCCCTCCCCTTCCTTGCCAGCGAAATTATAAAAAACCCTTCAAAGCAAAAAAACCTATCCATTGACTTGTTAAAGAAAACTCATATGTTAAAGACCAATTGATAGGAGAGACCCCTCTCTGAGCTGACCAGGATATTACCTAGCTCTAAAGTGGTTTGTAGGCTATCTCTGTCATTTGTTTTATCAACCAAACAAATTTACAGAGTGCTAACATTTTGGCACCGTTGTCGGGGATGAAACTGAAGATTTTCCCTGGGAAAAGAATGACTTAAATCTTCAAATTTGATTTATGAGGGTGACTGTGAATCAAACACCTTATTGTATTAAAATAAATTTACCATGGCGACTCCATTATAAAGAGACCAGTAGCATAAAGTAGTTTGAGCAAGAAATCCTGGCTCCCAAGAGAATTCATACCAGAAGAAATCTAGAACCAGAAGCAATAATCCATGTGTCTGATCCTGAGAAACTTGTTCACAAAAGAAAAGAAAGGCCAATAAGCCCATTGTTTTGTCTGGACAGAAATCTATCTTTACCCATAGATGGAGTAAAAAGCATTGAAGACCTTGATTTTGATTTGAAATTTGAGCAAACTTTGTTAAGAACTAGATCTGAATCCAATTTGAATGAAATCATATTTGATGAGAAGAGGTTCCAAGATTTAATTTCAGTTGCCCCTATTAGACCCACTATGATTCCTACTCATAACAATGAGCCACTTCAAGTTCTTCCTGCAACTATGGGAGCTAGGTTTTCCCCCCTTGTTCTACCTGCTTAGTTACATCAATTACCCCAGGAATATAATCAAAGGATTAAGTTGTATTATGTTGAGGGCAATGTGTCAGCCCAAAAACACTTAGATTGGTTCAATGATTTTGTGGACCTAGAAGAAGTAGATTATGAATATGCAAAAATGAGATTGTTTGCACAAAGTCTCACAGGTGAAGTCAGAAAATGGTTCAGAGCTCTCCCAACAACAAGTATACCATATTTTGTAGCCTTTGAAACAAGTTTTCTTGCAAAGTGGGGTGACAAGAAAAACCCCCTTTAGTTTATAACTCAATACAACAACATGAGAAGGTCTCCTGATGAAACGATACATGAGTTTTCAGCTATATTTATGAAAGTTTACAACTCAATTCCTACTGAAGTAAAACCTCCTCCTAGATCTACTCAACTTAGATATGTTGACTCCTTTGACAATGAATTTTCTTTTTTGTCAAGAGAAATAAGATCCAATTCACTAGATGATATGATCAGTGATGCAATATAAGTTCAAGTAAATCTAATGGCTTCGGGAAAGATCAAATATAATTCCGACAGAGACATAAACAAGGTTCAAGATAAGGCACAACCTTTAACTTCACATTCATCAGAAGAGATATTTGAGTTGATGATGAATACTATAGAGAAACTCATGGAAAGGGTATCCTTATATAATAATCCTAACACTAGAGAGCAAGGTGATTTTCCACCCATAAGCAAGAAATAAGTACAATCTTTCCTAGGGAAATTAAATTTTCTGAAAAGGTTCATCCCTAATCTAGCTGAAATCATAAAGCATATCACTAACATGCTCAGGAAAGGAAATGAGATAAAGTGGACTCCTAAAGCTAGATATTCTTTTGAAGATATTAAAGTGGCATTGACCAAAGCCCTAGTGTTGGCCAGTCCAAATTTTGCAAAAGACTTTATATTGTTTTATTTCGCCTCAAAACACACCATTGTTGGTGTTTTCTTACAAAAAGATGAACAAAAATTTGAGAGGCCTATAGCCTACTATAGCAGGACATTGAGGGATTCCCCACTAAAGTATGATATCATGGAAAAGTAGGCACATGCACTGGTCAAGGCCCTAAAGGAGTTTATAATTTATATCTTGCATTCCCATACCGTTGCTTATGTGCCCAACAGTTATGTGAAGGACATTTTGACTCAGCCTAATCCCGAGGGTAAAAGGGGCAAGTGGATAGTTGTGTCGTTGGAGTATTACCTCAAGATCAAACTTACAAAGTTGTTCAAGGGGTAGGGACAAGAAAAGTTGATGGTACAGTCAAATTGTGAGCTTTTAGGAATTAATTTCATTGTTGATTTATCAACAGATTCAAAAGAAGAAAGAGTCCTTCAGATATCTAAAAAATTTCTTGATTCCCCATGGTATGTTGATATCATTTATGTATTAAGAAATTTTCAGGCTCCTCCTAAATCGAGAAAAACCAAGGCCAGGTTTTTGAAGCTAAAAGAAATAAAGTTTTGCATTCTAGACCAATCTTTGTATTGGAAGGATTCGGGTGGGATCTTGTTGAGTTGTTTGTTGGAGGAAGAAGTAGAAAAAACCATCAGAGAGTTTCATAAAGGTGATTGTGGGGGGAACCATTATTGGAAAACTAATGTGCACAAAATATTCAGGGTAGGGTTCTATTGGCCTAGCATTTTTTCTGATGTTTACAAAGAAGTTTCAAGTTGTCATGAATGCCAAATTTTATATGGGAAGAGAAAACTACAGCCTTTTCCTTTTAATCCTATCTCTGTCGAAGCACCATTTAGGAAATGGGGCCTTGATTTCATAGGAGAAATTCATGCACAATCCTTGTCTCAGCATAAGTGGATACTAACAGCCACAAATTACTTCACCAAGTGAATTGAAGCAGTCCCCACAAGGCAAGCCACCGATATCGTTATCATTCAGTTTTTGAAAAACAATACTTTGTCTAGATTTGGTTGTCCAATTAAAATCATTACTGACATTGCAGCAACATTCAAGTCCAAAAAGATGGAAATTTTTGCAGTGATTACAATATAACTCTTGGCCATTCCATATCTTATTACCCTCAAGGTAATGGGTTGGTTGAGTCATCCAATAAAAGTTTGACCAGAATTATCAAGAAATTTTTGCAGGATAACAAGAAATCTTGGCACAAGAAGCTTATCTATGCATTATGGGCTGACAGGATCACTACTAAAAGGTCTATTGCCACTTCACCCTCCCAGATTGTGTATGGCACAGAGGCATTTTTTCATACTTCATTAGGATTTTCAGTGATATGATTGCTACAGGAGAAAGATGTTGAACCAGATGCCACTCAAAGGAGGATTAATGAACTAATCAATGTTCAACAAACAAGAGAGAAATCCTTCAACAACTCTCAACTCCACCAAGACAGGATTAAAAAATATTTTGATAGGCATACTAAGGAAGATGACTTCAAAGTGAGGGATTTTGTGTTGAAGTGGGATTCCATGAATGAAGACAGAGGAAAGCATGGAAAATTCGACCATATATGGCTGGGACCTTTCAAAATTGTGGCATAACAGGGAAACAATTCTTATCTGCTAGAGGAACTTAATGGATATCTCGTTGGTGGGGGACCTGTGAATGGTAGGTTTCTCAAGCATTATCTCGATTAGAGAAGTTTTCACCCTTTCCATTTCATTGTATATAACCACTTTGTCTTTCAGTTGAAGCATTTGAAATCAAATCAACAGAAAATTGAAGACCGAATCGAAGACCCTAAGTTTATGCTGATTATAATTGGAGTCATGTGAACAAAGTTTTGTGAATTAGTTGTTGATGAATTGAGTTGCATGAGTAAAATAAATCCCAATGGACGGGCACTTGGTCTGCTGTTATTTTCTACCTCGCTGGGAGGATAGCATCCCCAGTTAGAGCCCATGTTAGTCACCATTAAATTTTTATTGTGTGAAATCAAGATTTCAAAATCTAGCGGAATGCTAAATTTGGTTTGGAAGCCTAATAAAATGGGAAATAGGTTGGATATGGTAGGGAAGGGATAAATCTAGCAGGAGCACTAAGATGATTGGGTTCTAAGCATCGTGGATCGTGAGTTCTCAAGATCAACAGCCAAGAATGATTTTAGGGGGTGAAGCTGCACAGGGTTTAATTTTGAAGGGCGGTCCCAAAATTTAAACCACAGTTTTCTCTCGGATATACATGGAATCACCAGGTGAATTTCGTGATGAAAAGAGAGTTTCCTCAAACCACTTTCTCATGCCCTCTAAAAATGGAAAAGTATAAAAGGAAATTTAGTCATTTATTTTATTTGATTATTATTTTGAACACTAGACCGTTAGAACCTTGGTGCAACCATCGTCTTTCACCTACAACTCAACAGTACACTAACTTGGCATGCCGGTTCCGCTCATTTATAGGTATTCTTCTTCACAACCATGGATCCCTTCATAACCTCAATAACATAACAATATCCTGTGGCAAATGAAGAAGCCCTAATTGACCGAGATGCATATGTTTTTTTATGTCGAAATCACTATTTCTCCTATCTCTGTGTCTAGAAGCAACCTACCCGATAAATTAGGAAGATGTATATCGTTCCTTGAAGCAGTCCAGGACACCATAGTCCCTTATGCTGTCAAAATTGTTTTCATGTTTCCCTAATTTATAGGTTGGTGCACTGAACAATATTCCCAAGAAGAAAGAGTCATTGTGAATAAATGAGGGTCTGAGGTCTTGTGTAGGGAAGAGAGTCTGTCAATTCGAGAGTCACTCGGTATACCAGAGTCCTTTTCCACAATTTCTAAACCTTTCAATGAAGAGAAGTTGATTAGGGTATATAGAGAATGCCCAACAGAGGTTCGAGATCTGTTTTTACAGACAATTATCAAACCTGAACATTTTTCAGAAGGTCTGTCTTTGTCGATGAATGTAAATATGATGGTCATCGAAGTCCAATGGGTATGCTCCCTATTGAGTCATGTTTTAGGTCTAGACAATGACAAATATGTGGTTGAAGTCATGCTCAGTTTCCTTTTGACCGTTTTTAAGTCAGAGTCTGGTATGTCAGTCCATATCAACTTTGATCAATTCTTGGCTGATAATATCCATAAAAAACTAGTGAATTTTCGCTCCCTAAGACATTTTAGATATTACACCTATCTGTTGAGAATTTTCCTAGAAACCAACAAGAGGGAATTTTCTGAAGCAACATTTGTGTCAACTAAATGTAAAAGAATTACATTACTTATCTTCATCAACAAAGTCATGTCTAGAGTTTATAGTTTGATTTTCAACACCATTCTACCTAGGGTTTTGGATGACATGAGAAGCTATCTACAACCAAATCCAGAGAAAAGAGTGGGGGATTGGGTATTATTCATGCACTCAACAGTAATTTGGGTTTATGGTTGTCATGAATCCCCTTACCTATTTCCTATTTTTCTAACTCCTAGAATATTTTCCACTGAATTCATCAGGCAGAGAATTATATCTGAGACAAAGCATTTCCTGAAGTTGCACAAAGCCTCCAACCTTAAGTTCCCTTTTATCATTGGCCCCTTTATTTTCAAATCTAGATCATGTTTATCTCAGGTTCAAGCAAAGCTTAAAGAGTTTGGTTTTGCACAATTATAGGGAAGAAGGTATGATCCACACCAAATCATATCTAAGAGAAGAATGATGAACAAATAGGCCCCTTATGAGCTTGAACAGGTTGAGGGTTTTGATAAGATAGCTAATCCATAGGTCTCTGTTGATATGGAAGAAACCCTGCAACAAATTGAAACACAACAAGCTCCTCGGAAGCTAATAATAAAAGTTCCTAAGGTAAGTGTTTACAACAAGAGAAGCAGTTCAGAGGCCATGGGCATCAATGATCAACAGACTGCTCCTAAGAAGATGAAAGTTACACAACCAGCACAGATTGTGGATTTAGAAGAAGAAGAGCCCAAAGACCAAGTAAATCTATTTATGGTGGGAAGTGGTACTAGCACCGTAGAGGTTGAAAAGGAAAATAAACTCCAAAGTGAAGTTATCTCAAGAACCTTTAGCCACAAGAAATACATCTTTGATAAAAATATATGAGCCAATTTATCAGTCAAGAGAATATTTGGAAAAACAATATGTTGAGAAGGGAAACACAACTCTGGGTGAGATGAGGGATTTATTCCCTAAAGTGGAAAATATTTCTCTACATAAATATTCTTTGTTCACAATAAGGGATGTTGAAAATAGGACCTTTAACATTGCAGTTTTAGATAAAGATAAAATATGACAACATCAGTGCCCCAAACAAGTTGAGGTAGGAAAATGCATCTAATAGATCTTGGCAGACTCAGGTCAAGATGTTGGAATCTGAAGGCACCCAAGGGTTGAAATCCTTATTGGATGAGAAAGACAAATTGATTCAAAGTTTGAAGAAGAAATTGAAAAATGCATGCTACAATGCATCCAAAAACAACAGATTGGTTGCTCTAGAACAGGAAAAGGAAAGACTTCATCAAGAGACACTGGAATACAAGGCTAGGGTGTTGCAGCTAGAACAAGAAAAGTTGAAATGGTCACAAGAGCAGACAAAATTACTAAGCAAGGTTGTAGTTGCAACTCCTACTATAGAAGTTGGGTCAAACACTCAAGGAATTGTCCAAACTATGTCACAAGTTATCTTGAAAGAAGGATAAATCAAAGGGCTGAAAGGAAGCATAGAGAAATTAAAGAAAAAATTGCATGCAAAGGATGAAAGGATAGCTCAATTTCAAAAGGAGAATGAATTATTGCAATAGAGAATAAATAAATTGAAAGTAAGGTTAATAGGAAAAGATCTGTTGTAGGGGGCCAAGTATATCATATGGGACTCTATAGCTATTGAAGCTACCAAATTCAGTTCACATTTTAATTTTATTAATGATAAAGACAACATAGCCATTAAAACTAGAAATAGGTGCATTGTTGTGAATGAAACTTTAGCAAATAAACCATCAGAATGGGCCCAGAACGCCATAAATCTACTCAACGATGTTCCTACTGTAGACCTTCAGACTATTGGGGCTAAAGACATAACTACATTGATTATCTTGGCCAGGAGGGTTATTTCTAAACATAACCTGTTGAAATCAATCCAAACTAAGGCAACGTAGATGGAACAAAGTGTGCAGGATTTCAAAGATTTATTTGAATAATTGTTCACCAGAGGTCTTCCACCATTTTGGGATGGAAAGGGAAAATTATATGATCAGGAAGAACACAATGCTCATTTGACTCAGTGAAGAATGGATCATTATAAGTTTGAAATCCTGGAGGAAAATATGAAAGGAGATACATTAGTTGAGCATATGATTACAAACTTTGAAATTTTGAATCAGTTCAAAGCAGTCAAACTTGGACTGCTAGTCATGTCATATGATTTCTGCATTGACTTGGAGATTCTGATAAAGGAAATTATAGATTATGATATTCCTTCTAACTTGCAGTGGAAGGAGATAGTCCGGCTAGGTAAGACAAAATGCAGTTTTCCAGGGCCTAGTAAATGATGTACATATGTCAATGAAAGAAAACAAATCACACAAAGGATCGAGACAAAGTCAGAGGGCAAAGAAAGGGACCGAAACGCCAGAGGAGCCAAAATCCAGATCAAGAAATGGTTTCTTGTTCATTATTGTAATCGGTTTCAAAACCGAAATGTTTCATTATAATCATTGTAATTGGTTTCAAAACCGAAATGTTTCTTTATAATCATTGTAATCGGTTTCAAACCAAAGGAACTCAACTTGTATAAATATTAGGAGTTCCAAAGGTATTAGTTGTTTGATAAGAGGGGAAATTAATGTGTTTTTATGGTTGTTGATTGCTTTTCCAAGATGGTGATTATGGTCACTTGCAAGAAGAGCATCAAAACAAAGGCCACCAAGCTCTTCTTTGAACGATTATGGGTACATTTTGGGATCCCACAAACCATTGTCTTAGATTAGGACAGTTGGTTCCTCAACACATTCTGGTTGAGCCTCTGGTCACTGCTAGATAACAAGCTCACTAAATCCACTACCTTCCACCCCCAAACAGATGGCCAAACTGAGGTCGTCATCAGATGATCGTGCATATCCTACGCATGTATAATTCCAAGCACCTAGCATAGCTAAAACTAATCCCTACATAGCTCAACTATCCAAAACCCCTTTCAGGTGGGGTTGGTATTCCAACCATTGGGCCCCATGGATGTTCCACTACCCTTGGCGACCACCTCGACCAACTCATCCCCTTCTCCACCTGAAGCTAAAAAAGCCACCTGGTTCATTGAGCGCATCCAACACATCCACCAACAGGTTCAAGAGATTTTACATAAGTCCAATGCCAAGTACAAACAACTCCATGATTAACATTGGGTGCCACATACGTTTCAGGTGGGTGACAAAGTGTGGTTTCACTTGTAGAAAGAACTCCTTACAAGTCCCCATCGAAATCTTTTCCCACTGCACTATGGGTCGTACACCATCACCAAGGCTATGGGTGACAATTCTTTTGAGCTCAACATTCCCCCTTTCCTTGGCCTGCACCCAATATTCAACGTGGCTCTCCTTCAGCCATATTTCCCACCATTATTGGACACCTAAGAGATAGCAGAGTAGTTGACACCAATAGAGATCAACCCTGACTGCATGCAATAGGAATCCAGTGATCATATTGTGGACACACGTTTCAAGGGAACTAGACAGCAAAAGATCTAGCTTTATTGAGTTGTCAAAGCAGGGCAGCTCCTACACCAAGGCAAGTGGCTCACCCGGGGCCAAATTCAATAGAAATTTCCTCATCTGATGGGGGAACTCAATGCAATGGATACCATTGATTCCTAAGGAGGGAGGATTGATATTAGGAACTCATATTGTATAAATATTAGGATTTCCAAATGTACTCTCCCCCACTATCCAACCTCAAGACCTTAATCTTCTTTCTTTTCTAGTTCTCCACCTGACCTCTAAACTTCTGAAAGTGACTGAAGAGCTCATCCTTTCCTGGAAAATTCATCAATAAACATCACATAATATGATGATCCCTGTATTGATGCTACTAACATTGGCCCACTCACATATGAATGGATAATATCCAAGATCCCCTTAGACCTACTCTCTCTTCTAGGAAAAGAAACCATGGAATTATTTCCTAGTGCACACCCTATACACACTCCCTACTGCTCAATATTGAAATCTGGAAGACCTGTAACAATCCCTCTCACAATTGGAAAATCCTTGTAGTGTAGGTGTCCCAACCTCTTATGACACAACTCACATAGGTTGTCATTGTCGTGTACCAAAGCATGAACACACTTTCCCTACAACTTGTATTACCCTCTCTAACCCCAACGACCACTACGTTGTCTGGGATAGATTTCTCTAGACGTATGAGTACCTACCATCTATAAAAAGTAATGAAAAAACCCATGTCCTCCATAGTTGAGACTGAGAGAAAATTCTTCTTCAAACCCGGTACATAAAACACATCATGGGAATCTAACAAACCTCCTGACTTGAGATGGAATGTATCTGTTCCCTTTCCTTTCACTGGATACTTTGCATCATAACCAATATGCACATGAAAATTTGAGTCCCTCTCCAGAATACTACTAAATATCTTATGTGCTTCTATCACATGGAGAGATGCACCATAGTCCAAGAACCAAGCACTCCTAAAAGTTGTGTTGGTAGAAATACAAGAAACTAGTGAGTAATCCTTCTCAAACTTCACTGCAAACTCATCAAGATACGTCTTTCTTGATGTTGCTTTCTATGTATTTCCTTTACCCTTCTTCTCCAGACACTGAGATGCATAATTTCCATTCTTATCACATGAGAAGCACTTGATTTTACTCAAGTCCTTTTTCACTAGTTGTGATTATCCTACATAAAAATTACCCTTCTTGCTAGAACTATTTCCATTTCCCTTCTTTGTCTTACTGACAAGAGCCAAGTCCTCCTCACTACTTCCCTTCTTGTTTCCCTTAGACTCCTCCTAAGTCTCTTCCTGGATGCAATCATCCCAAAGTCTCTACTATTCTAGGATATTTTTCTGAGCATAGACTCCCTTGACAAATGGTTCCCAAGACTTGGGAAGACCACTCAATGCCACATTCACGAGTTGTGTGTCATTCGTTTTCTCCCCTATGGCTACAAGTTGATCACACACTTGTGTGATCCTCATGATATAGCTGAAAAAATTGTCATATCTATATATCTCCACCAATCTAAGTTTATTTCTTAAGACCATATTCCTATTCATGTTAGTGCTTTGGAATAAATCTACCAAGGAAGAAAAAATATCTTTGGTTGTCTTCTTCTTAGATAAGTGAGAAATTAGATGATCCTTAATTAAATCCAAGAGTAATTTCTCAACTTTGATCTCCTTCTTTTGGTGAGGTTCCAAGTGTACAAGATCTATTGGTGGAGTAACTACTTTGTCCACTAACTCCCAAAGGTCATACTCTTTTAACGCTAAAGTCACTCTTTCTTTCCAAGATAGGAAGTTGGATGCTTCATCCAATCTTTCTTCAAATCTCAAAGGTGATGTTGCCATCCCTTAGAATTGATAAACTTCCCTGGAAATAACATGTTGCTGAAAGTTTCACCTGTATTGACCTGTACGTCATCAAATCTACGGTTACACTAATACTTGCGTTGTTTTTCACTATCTACATCAATATTACATTGAAACTTGCATTGTTCTGCATGACCTGTACTGGAATACCCGCGTTGTCCTCTGCGATCGAATCTAACTGCAGTAAGTTTGTTTCCTTGAAATATGTCATTTGATTTATGCCTATCGGTGATGGATATACTAATATCCGTTGAATATCTATTAGATCTACTATCAGCTACTATGTATCTGAGATTTGGCTTCCATTTAGAGCATGGGCTCTGATACCATGTTGTAATCCTCTTACTTCAACACCTAGTTACTTTTTTATCTAGTGATTCCTTACTGCAAATTAGATTAACATCTCACAAAACAAAAGTACATTGCTAAAATATTCAACTCAAACAAATCTAGTGGAAGAAAAACTCGAAACCAAAAATATCATGCAAAATATACAAAGATATTCTTCCCATCAACTAAGCTTATCATTCAAATAACTTCAAAGATTACAAGGGCTCCCTAACTGGGAAAATGGCAGAAAGATAAAAGAGACAAAGTACATCAAAAAATTGACTAGATTGATCTGCTACCAAACTTGTTGTACGATCCTGTATGGAAACATTGAGACTCATACACTGATATCCATGGTGTCCTGCACGATCGACGTGACTATAATGCTAAAACTCATGTTTATTGCATGTCTGTTCCAGATACCCTGCATTGTTTTGCAATGATTGGTCCTTCTATTGTACAACTATTCTCTCTCTTCCTCTGACCTAGATCTCTATATGGAATTCCTTCTCCACCTATCCAAGATCTCCTTGAATCACAGTCCTTCATGATCCAACTCTCTCTATCTCAAATCAATCTCTCTCAATCAATCACCACAATATTATAGAATATCTTCCAGAATTGAGACCAAGTCCCCTAATAGAGAACCATAGGGATACTCTTCAAAACGGGTACCAAGAACCAACCATAAACCTTCCAAATTTGCAAAAAAAAGAACTGATAAAGGTGTCCACTTACCTGAAAAATCTAGGAAGGAGGAGAAACTAAATGAACACCCAAGTTCTTAGACCAAAAAGCACTAGCCAAAAGATTGAGCGTATAAACTTGGAATGCCACATAGAGAATCCCAACCATGGTGCCATAATCCCATAGCGCTTGTGCCAAATACAATGCATAGATTCATAGACATGCAAGGATATGAGTTGAAGCATGCAACAAGGAGGGAGAAGTATCTTCACATTATACCTTCTATTGTGTGATCTTCCATCCTTACGACAAGCCATGTGCCCACTTAAATGTAATTTATGTGGTTTATCCTTCATTGGTTCAAGGTATAGGTTGATGGTAAACCTTACAATTAATGATTATGTCTCCCTCTTTTCTTAAAGTGGCTTCATTGGTGAAATGATCTACAGTGATATCATTTTTCCACAAAACATGATCAAATTTCAGATTGGAGATTAAGATTTTAGCTTGCCTAATCCTCTCAAACATAGATACCAACCATGAGTCTAGAGGAACAATGTCCAAAACCATTTTTCTAATGAAATTCTTGGAGTCCCCCACCACTATCAGACTTTGTATGTGAAGATTGTTAACTAGTTTCAAACTTTGAAAGAGTGTGTATACTTCAACTTGGTTATCAATATATATATCAAGACTCCAATATATATATATATATTCCTCCAAAGTTTAGTTTATGATAACCCCTCTTGCACCTACCACCCCTCAATTAACATTAATATCTTAATATATATAACAAATTTATTCTTGTGTTTCTTAAATTACTAAATAAAGTCTACAAAATAAATTAATTATATTGATATCTATAATATCTTGTGTTCAACGTTTTTTTTTATGATTGAGGTGGAGTATATAAGATTCAACAACTAGAAGATTGGCGACATCATCAAAGACTTTTTATTAATACATTATGTGAATAACCAAATTACTTTCTAAAAATCTATTTGCCAAGTTCCAAGAAAGTGAGCTTAGCACGTTAGGAATTTATGCCACGTTTATATCATTGGAGGCAAGAATATGAACATGCATAATCTTTTATCTATGCTCTTCCTCATAGATTCTCTTTGAATGAGAGCTCATTCCAACTTTATCCCCAAAAGTTTAGATTTTATTGTAACTTTTTCATTGTTCTTATGATTCTTAGTTTGATGTCCAAATTTGTATTCTATTAGAATAAGGACACAAAAAGAGAGTTGTGTCCATGTTTGTATTGTAATTTATTTTAATAAACAAATGTAAAGTGAAGCAGCCCTAACTTAGTGGGTTGATCCATGTCTTTGTACAACATACCATCTCTCCCTCCCTGGAAATCCAACACAAAGGATGTCAGTAAATCGTTGAAATTTGGAGTGTTGGTTTATAGGTGATGTAGAAATCAAACAAAAGGGTGTCACTAAATTGCTGAAATTTGATACAGAGAGTATTGGTTTATATGTGACGTTTGTAAGTAGAAGTGTTTTTTTCCAAACTTAACTCTGGAAGACCTATAGCAATCCCTCTCAGATTTGGAAAATTCATGTAGTGTAGGTGTCCCAACCTCCTGTGCCATAACTCACATAGGTTATCACTGTCATGTACCAAAGTATGAACAAAATTTCCCTGCAACTTTTATTACCCTCTCTAACCCCAATGACCCATACGTTGTCTGGGCTAGGTTTCTCTGGATGTATGAGTACCTACCCTCTTTAAAAAGTAATGGAAAAATCCTTGTCCTCCATAGCTGAGAGTGAGAGAAAATTCTTCTTCAAACCTAGTACGTAAAGCACATCATGGGCATCTAACGAACCTATTGAGTCGAGATGGAATGTATATATTCCCTCTCCCTTCAGTGAATACTTGGCATCATCACCAAGTTGCACATGAACATTTGAGTCCCTCTCCATCATACTACTAAATAGTGTTAGAATAATGTTGATGTGCTCGTTTAACCATAGACAATGCTACACTATTGTCACCCAACCATAGGCACAAATCCATTGCTAAGCACCTTAACCTTTGATAGAAAGAATAATTACAGGAAGCCACACCATAACCAAACGATAACCAAGAGAGCACACTTGCTCCAAGGGTAGCACACAAGAGAAAGTACTAGAAACATTGAACAAGATAAAACCATACATCTGCAATTGTTGTTGCTTCTCCTCCAAACTTGTGCACTATTTCTGGTTTTCTAAGTGAGAGTGAGTGAGTGAACAAAATGAGACAAGACGTCCTCTATTTAAAGTGGTTCTAGTCACTAGTCTGGGCCGACTTGTCTTCCTGGAGGATAATATCTTAATATTATATATTTTTTTGAGTTGACATGTCTTATATGATTTCCACACATCTGTTTAGGGTTTCTCTTGCTTCTGGAATATTCTATTCTAGTCAAAGGTTACATATGGAGGTTAATACCTCCTACAACTACCATAATATCAACACTCTCTCTTAGCTAGAGAGGTATTTAACCATGATGTTCCCTCCTGGTCTTCATATCCTTTATCACTATGCCATGATCCTCTCATCATGGTTATGCAGACCATGCTACTAGTAGCATCATTACATCACACATTGCTAGAGAACACTAGAGCTACACCTCGTAGTGTTTGTGACCATCAGCGTCATGGGATACAACTGCATGACATGATCACCCATGTTGTGAGTATCATCATAAGTATCATCATTACTATCAACATCATCTGGTAGAAATCATCAAAATATATCATCGTACTTGTTCTTAGTATTCTTCTATCGTACACAATATCACAATACCCATGAGCCTCATTTATCTATATTGATGATCCATCTCCACCACCATGTGTTTAACACCTCAGTTCATTCTTGTCCCATGACAAGAATCATGACCTCATCGGAGCCACATTCACCTCATAGTTGATCCTCTTATCGGATCACTCCATGAATGTATTTTTCTCGATGTTATCGGACATGTGTCTCTAGCACCTCGGGTCATTCTTGTCTCATGACAAGAATTATGACCACATCGGAGCCACAAACACCTCATGGTGATCCTCTCATAGGATCACTCCGTGAATGCATTCAGCTCGATGTTATCAGACATGTGGAATTTCACCTCAAGCACCTCGAGTCTTCAGTCTGTCGAAGACTATGTCGGGGCACATCTACTCCGGATGTAGATGTTCCCTATCTCCCCTGGTCTGCAACCCAGTTTATGTGGAGATAGAGTGATATTGATGCTTATCGAGGCTACTCACCTACTCGTGAGAGTTTCAAGGCCTGATGCAATTCACACATAGGATATATAGCAACAACTCGAATCTTCAGTCCGTCGAAGATTAGATCTGGTCTTATTCCCACATGATAATGTACGTCTGATCAATCTTGGAATATTGACACGATGCTGAAATCATCAATACTCACCCAAGGAAACATTTGCATTCCTTCCAAGACTGTCCCAGATAGAGGCTTAGTGAAAATGTCATCTATCTACTCATCTGTGGATAAGTGATGGAGTCTCATTGCTCCTTTCTATTCCATGTCTCTAATGAAGTCCGGCAAAATCCTTCAAAAATCCTCCCTGCTTCATATATTGCATCATTGGATATGATATATGACTGAGTGCTATAGATATTTGCTTCCCTTCTTATCCAGAAATCCTACTCGATCCTAAGTTGAAGTAGCACCCCAGGTGCTAGATCTATCTTATGCACTCCCAATCCAAAAACTGTATATCTCGGAAGCCATACTTCATCATCGGAGATAAATCATATCTATTTGTACCACAACATAGGTACCTGCATGTTGTGTTGTAACCCAATAATACGGTCATGTCTCAACCATACTGGAACAATGTGCTCTGTGCAAAAAAAATGTCTCTCTCGTCAAACAACTTCCTCATATGTGTCGTCATATGTGTGGCCATGGATTTCATGTCCATCATGATAAACATCTTTAATATTCTCACTGAATATCTCATCTAGTGCCAACCATGCTTCCAATCCCAATATATTCGGTCAATATCCTTCATCTCAAACTCTGAAATCAACTCCCTCTATCTGAGAGAATCCTCAGACCACGCTTCTATTTGTTGCATGCCCCTTTGCATTATGCAAAGTGTCACAAAACTATGATGGATTCTTCTTGATCATTGACTCCCTCTGAATCTAACTCCCTCTCATATTTATCTCTTATGACCTGCCTGGAACAAGAAACAAGAACAAAAAAATCTCCATGGTATCCTCCATGGAAGATATCCTTCCTAGAGTCTAGGTCAGTAACCAAGAACATCTCCTAAAGGAGATCTACTTCATCTCATAAACAATAAGCATTTACATAAGAACAAGAATATCTTGTAGAGAGGATATCAACAAGTGTATCTCTAGTATTAAGGGCTTAGTATAATGATCATAACTCCAATAGATCAAGATGTAGCATAAGATCATAATAATGCCATAACAACGAGAGACATATCATTTTTTCTTAAATCATCAAACCTGGAGTCTTCTCTACTAGGGAGGGTGCGCTTGTTCCTTTGAATGTATTGAATTCACTACTTGGACAAGGTCTCTTGTACATCCCCTGTAAACACACTCATGCTTTGCTGGATGATATAACTTGAAAGGAATATACAAGTGCATACCTTTGAAATTTGTAGTATCGTTCAGCTTGTCTTCTAATCTGAAACTTGGCACCATCTTGAAAAGAAGAGGTTATAAAATGAATAAAAAAGGTTCAATGATTAGAACAATCTAGAAACCCTAAAATTTCAACTTTGACCACAAAAATAAATTTTGACCAAAAGTCAACCTTTGACTTTGACCAAAAAATCAAACTTGAATTTTTTGCTAGTTGAGGGCACTAGAGGGTGTGGTAGGATAGGGCACACCAGAATACCCAAAAATTAGTTCCAATGCTTCACTGAAAGTGCCTAAGAAATTAGGTTTAGGGTTTGTTGTAGCTGCAAAATCAGAAACCCTAGTTGCAGCTGCAACTAGTGCTATAATGAGCTTGACAAGGAACTCCCAATCTACCTTATAGAGGTTAGAATTTTATGAAGGTAGTTTGGGCCCATAACCTGTTAGAATAATGTTGATGAGCTCATTTAACCATAGACAATGCTATACCATTGTCACCCAACCATAGGCACAAATCCACCCCATAGCACCTTAACCTTTGAAAGAAATAATGATTCCAAGAAGCCACACCAGAAACAATAGATAACCAAGAGAACGCACTTTCTCCAAGGGTATCACACAAGAGAAAGTACCAGAAAGACTGAACAAGATAAACCGTACAACTGTAACTGTTATTGCATCTCCTCCAAAGTTGCGAACTATTTCTGGTTTCCTGAGTGAGAGTGAGTGAGTGAAAAAAATGAGCCAAGACATCCTCTATTTATAGTAGTTCTAGTCACCAGTCTAGGTCGACTTGTCTTCCTGTAGGATAATATCTTAATATTATATATTCTGCTAAGCCGACATGTCTTCTAGGGTTTTCACACATCTGTTTAGGGTTTCTCTTGCTTCTAAAATATTCTATTCTAGTCAAAGGTTACATATGGAGGTTAATATCTCCCACAACTACCATAATATAAACAAATAGCTCATGTGATTCTATCACATAAAGAGATTATCGAGCTGCAGATATACCATATGAATCAACAGTTAATTTCCAACCCAGGAAGGTAGACTTAGAGGAACCAGCACAGGAAATGCAGGGCTGAAGAGGGGGTTTAAAGGATGCCAAACTAATCTCTGAACTGCTAAAAGAAACTTGCAGAAAGAAGCTA
>ML799365.1:60071-113929 GCA_009831015.1 Picea engelmannii | reverse complement strand
TCCTGGGCAGGGGGGCCTTCCTATCCAAGTTGCATTGATAATTAACCATTAATCCATTCTTATAGACAAGCTTCAGAATTAATAAAAAGACAGAAGACTAAAAGAAGAAAATGTGTTCTGGTTCTATTTCATCTACTCAAAAAAATTACATTCCTCCAAGTTGTGTTCTCTGTATCAGCTATTCCCCCCATCATCTCTCTAGCATAGCATGTTTCAAATCTCTCTCCCTATTTCTCTGCATCATTTCCATCTTTTCTTGAGCATAGAAGCTCTCATATGATGTTTTCAGCTCTCTGGCAATGCATGGCATCTCTTTACATAACTTTCCAGATCTCTGGCAATGCGTGGCTTTTCGCCCAAGAAGTTATAAAACGGTTTTAAGAATATTGTCGGAGGATGAGACACGTTTTACACAGTTAATCATGCCACGATTTTCTTCCTTGCGTTATGCACGAATTTAAATGCTTGATGCCAACTGTTTCAATGATTCAAACAAATGGTTTCCCCCCTRTGTTACACATGCACGGATTTATGAAGTGCCAGAGGGCACCAACTATTCTGTCAAGGAAAGTTCCAGCTGTAGAGATTCCTCCTCAAATCACAGAGTACTCTGTTTAGTTTGTTCAGAGTCAAACTTATCTTGGCATTTTGCATATTGCCCAATAACCCCAGAAACTGAAGTAAATGATGATCTTAACAAGTTGCACATCTTGAATAATATTGCCGAAAGCATTCCCAAATAAAACACAAACATACCCTGGTCCTCTACTAGCACCACCGGGGATAGCAATAACCCCATGTCTTTTTGCAAACCATTTAACAACTTCAACATCATCAGAAGCACCAGTTGGTAACTTTGTTCCAGAGATAAATTACTCATTGTCTGCCCTGCCCTTTACAACATTTGCACCAAGAGGTGACAGTGCATCCACATTATATCTTTGTTTTTAAACCCTTTCCTTCACCCATTCAGGGCCAAGCTCCATTGAATACAGAGCAAGCTTTTGTCCAATGATTGAAGCACATATTGGGCTATTATCTTGTGTTTTGAGCGGTTGTGCTCCAAGGCCCATATATGTGTAACAGAATATGAATAGCACAGAAAGAATGCCATTTGCTAAACAAAAGACTTCAGGAGAGTAAACAATATCTTCAAGAACCATCAAGAAAATGTTATAAATATGGAGCCCAACAGAGATGCACAAGTGTCCAAGAACCAAGCATTCCTCACAGTTGCACTGGTAGAAAGACAAGAAACCAATGAGTAATCCTTCTCAAGCTTTGCTACAAACTCATCAAGCTATGTCTCTGCTGATGCTTCTTTCAGTGTCTTTCTTTTACCCCTCTTCTTCTCTAGACACTGAGATGCATAATGTCCATTCTTCTTCTGTAGACACTGAGATGCATAATGTCCATTATAATGTCCATTGTTACCCTTCTTGCTAGAACTCTTTCCTTTTCCATTCTTTTTCTTACTGACAAGAGCCAAGTCCTCCTCACTACTTCCCTTCTTGTTTCCCTTAGACTCCTCCTGAGTCTCCTCCTGGATGAAATCATCCCAAAGTCTCCACTAATCTGGGAGGTTTTCCTGAGCATAGACTCCCTTGACAAATGGTTCCCAAGACTTGGAAAGACCACTCAATGCCACATTCACGAGTTGTTCGTCCTTCATTTTCTCCCCTATGGCTACAAGTTGATCACACACTTGTGTGATCCTCATGAGATAGTTGGTAACAATGTCATATCTAGATATCTCCACGGATCTAAGTTTATTTCTTAAGACCATATTCTTATTCATGTTAGTGCTTTGGAATAAACCTACCAAGGAATAAAAAATCTCTTTGGTCGTATTCTTCTTGGATAAGTGAGGAATTAGATGATCCTTCATTAAATCCAAGATTACTTGTTCATCTTTGATCTCCATCTTCTAGTGAGTTGCCAAGTCTACAAGATCTATTGTTGGAGTAACTACTTTGTCCACTAACTCCCAAAGGTCATACTCTTTTGACGCTAAAGTTAATCTTGCTTTCCAAGATAGGAAGTTGGATGCTCCATCCAATCTGTCTTCAAATCTCAAAGGTGATGTTGCCATCCCTTAGACTTGATCAACTGCGCTAGAAATAACTTGTTGCTGAAAACTGCCCATGTATTGACCTGTACATCTTCAACTCTACTGTTACACTGATACCTACGTTGTTTTTCACTATCTACATGACTATTACATTGAAACTCACAATGTTCTGTGTGACCTGTACTGGAATACCTGCGTTGTCCTCTTCATTCGAATCCGATCGTAGTAAGTTTGTTTCCTTGAAATATGTCCTTCGATTTCTTCCTGTTGGTTATAGATCTGCTAAGATCCCCTAAATATCTAATAGATATTCTATCAATTGCCATGGATCTGAGATTTGGCTTCCATTTATAGCATGCTCTCTGATACCATGTTGTAATCCTGTTACTTCAATACTTAGTTACTTTGTTATCTAGTGATTCCTTACGGCAAATTAGATTAGCATCTCACAAAAGAAAAGTACATTGCTGAAATATTCAACTAAAGAAAACCTAGTGGAAGAAAAAATGGAAGCCAAAAATCTCATGCACAATATACAAATATATTCTTCCCATCAACTAAGCTTATCATTAAAATGACTTCAAAACTTACAAGGGCTCCCTAACTGGGAAAATGGCCCAAAGAGAAAAGAGACAACGTACATCAAAACATTGACTAGATTGATTTTCTACCAAACCCGAGGTACGATCCTATATGGAAACATTGTGACTCATATGTTGATATATGCAGTGTCCTGCGCTATCAATGTGACTATAATGCTAAAACTCATGTTGATTTTGTTATTGTTCTAGAAACCCTACATTGGTCTTCCACGAATGATCCTTCTATTGTATGACTTTTCTCTCTCTTCCTCTGGCCTAGATCTCTAGATGGAAGTCCTTCTCTACCTATCAAATATCTCCTTGAATCACAGTTCTTCGTGATCCAACTCTCTCTATCTCAAATCAATCTCTCTAGATCAATCACCAGAATATTATAGAATATCTTCCAGAATTGATACCAAGTCCCCTAATAGAGAACCTGAGAGATACTCTTCAAAACTGGTACCAAGAACCAACCGTAAACCTTCCAAATTTGCAGAAAAAAGAAGTAATAAAGGTGTCCACTTAACTGAAAATCTAGGAAGGAGGAGAAACTACATGACCACCCAAGTTCTTAGACCAAAAACCACTAGCCAAAAGATTGTGCTTATAAACTTGGAATGCCACACAAAGAATCCCAACCATGGTGCCATAATCCCATAACACTTGTGCCAGATATGATGCATAGATTTATAGAAATGCAAGGATATGAGTTGAAGCATGCAACGAGGAGGGAGAAGTCGCTTCACATTATACCTTGTATTGTGTGATCTTTCATCCTTACAAAGAGCCATGTGCCCACTTAAATGCAATCTACATGGTTTATCCTTCATTGGTTGAAGGTATAGGTTGATGTTAAACCTTACCATTAATGATTGTGTCTCCCTCTTTTCTTAAAGTGGCTTCATTGGTGAAATGATCTACAATGATATCATTTTTCCACAAAACATGATAAAATTTCATATTGGAGATTAAGATTTTAGCTTTCCTAATCCTCTCAAACATATAGATTCCAACCATGAGTCTATAGAAACAATGTTCAATACCATTTTCCTAAGGACATTCCTGGATTCCCCCACCACTATCACACTTTGTATGTGAAAATTGTTAGCTAGCTTCAAACTTTGAAAAAGTGTGTATGATTCAACTTGGTTATCAATAGATATATCAAAACTCTAAACAAAAAATATATATTGTTGTTCCTCCAAAGTTTATGATAACCCTTCTTACACATGCCACCCCTTAATTAACATTAATATCTAAATATATATAACAAATTTATTCTTATTTTTCTTAAATGAATAAATAAATTGTACAAAATAGATTAATTATATTAATATCTATAATATCTTTGTGTTCAACATTTTGTAAAGTATATAAGATTCATTGTGTTCTAACGTGTTTTTTTTAAGTATATAAGATTCAACAACTAGAAGATCGGTGACATCATCAAAGACTTTTTATTAATACATTATGTAAATAACCAAATCTATTTGCCAAGTTAAGTTCCAAGAAAGCGAGCTTAGCACGTTAGGAATTTATGCCACGTTTATATCATGGGAGGCAAGAATATGAACATGCATAATCCTTTATCTATGCTCTTCCTCATAAATTCCCTTTGAATGATCCTCATAAATTCTCTTTGAATGAGAGCTCATTCCAACTTTATCCCCGAAATTTTAAATTTTATTGTAACTTTTTAATTGTTCTTAAGAATCTTAATTTGATGTCCAAATTTGTATTCTATTAGAATGAGGACACATAAAGATAGTTGTGTCCATGTTTGCATTGTAATTTATTTTAATAAAGAAAGGTAAAGTCAAGGAGCCCTAACTTAGTGGGTTGATCCATGTCTTTGTACAACGTACTATCTTAACATCTATGCCTTTGATGGAAATCCAACACAAAGAGTGTCCGTAAATTGTTGAAATTTGATAGTGAATGTTGGTTTATTGGTGATCTTTGTAAGTAGAAGTGTTTTTTTCAAACACTATTTTTCATAAATAATGAGATTTAACATTTAAATGTTAATGTTAATATATATATATATATATATATATATATATATATATATATAATTTCTTAATAAAAGATGAAATTTAGCATTGAAATGAAAAGATAAAGATCAAAATTTAAAACAGCTAAAAAATTTAATTTAAATCATCTTTTAATTTAAAATTCTTGAATGCATCCGTTAACCTGTTTACTTTTTAACATTTACTTAATCATATTAAAGAATTACTGTAGCAACATATAATTGCCACGTTTAAATTATTAAATTATTAACCTTTGATTTCCTCAGCTGTAACATTCCATTTTCCGGCCTAGATTACCCACCTGCCTATCATATTGGATTAGCATTTCATTTTCTGCATTGCATGAACGTGGAACGTTTCATCCCCAGCCCCTTCGATTGCTCACCCAGTTGCATCGGTGAGCACTGAACCTAACACCCTTTACTCTTCTTGTCAAAAAAGATACCATCAAACATTCAAGAAGGAAGGCGGTGAGGACGAGTTCTGTGCTTCCATGTTTAATGTGCCCAAAGAGTTGTTGGCACTGAAGCCTGAAGCGTACATTCCTCAATCAGTTTCCATCGGCCCTTATCACCACAAGAGATCTGAACTTTATGAGATGGAGTGCTACAAACTGGCGGCTGTTAGACAGATTTATGAAAAGAACGAACAAACAAGGAAAGTTTCAGTCCGTCGTCCTGGAGAACTTTAAGAAGCGCGACTGGAAAATTCGGAGGTGTTATCACAAGTGCATCGATGATGAGAAAGAAACCTTGGCATGGCTCATCTGAGAAGAAGGAAGGGGAGGGGACGGGCGAAGAATCCTTCGTTAAAAAGCGCATGCCGCCCATGCTAGATCAATAACTCTTCTTTAATGTTATATGAGTCTTTAAGCCAGGAGGTAACCAAAACTAGATCAAACAACAAAAGGTTTCACCAACATTTAAAGTATTTTTATTCAGTTAATGTGATAAGAAGAATAGGGTTAGGGTTATTTTAGTATAATCATAATAAAGGTGGATAAAATATTTCATTTACAAATTCTAATTAAAGTTTACAAATTCTAATTCGAGTTTATGCTAGAGTTTATAGATTAATTATACCTTTCGGCGTTTATCAGTCCCATAGTCCCATAATTGTGGCTGTGCTAGTAAATAATGAAGTTTAACACTTATCTTAATCTTAGTTTTGGAACACAAATCAACTAAACTTATTAAAATATAGATTAACATTTCCAAAGTTCTACAAATTTCCGAATAACATGGAAAATCTGATGAAATCGCTAGATCCGAAGCCACAGCAGGTACTCGTGGGTAGTGAAGCCTGACAAAACAAACTACAGAGACCTGACAAAACAAACTACAGCTACATGTGAGATCTGAATGCTGACAAACTCGTGGGTAGTGAAGCCTGACAAAACAAACTACAGAGACCTGACAAAACAAACTACAGCTACATGTGAGATCTGAATGCTGACAAACACAAAGCATTGCAGTATATTTTGTCTGATATATTCATTCGATGCAGGCTGGCTTTCAAGCGTCAGACTCCTCCTCTTCACTAGAAGGCTCGACTTGGTCATCGTTCGCCTCGCGAGGACAATGATCCCTTTTCCATGGTCGTTGCTCTTCATCATGACCTGAGAACGACTGCAAGCATGTATTTCCTTGCAGTTGTCTGTTCCAAAACTCTTGGTAATATTCCTCGTACGTGAAGCTTCTAAACGCAGCAGGATGCTCCGCGTCAGCCAATGGCGTTGCAGGAACGATAACTGCATCAGGAGAAGGGCAGTAAAATGTCGGGATTGAAATGCGTGCTTTTGAAGAGCTCACCACAGCACGATGCAGCACACTCCTGTATCTTCCGTTGCTCAGAACCTGCACATACACAACTGCATTCCAACGTCAATTATTTCGGCGCCCACCATGGATTCTACAAATGAAAAAACTAAATCAGAAGAGTGCCAAGCTGATAGATTGAACCTGCAATTGATCACCGATGTTGATAACAAAAGAATTAGGAATGGGGTTGACAGCAATCCAGTGTCCATTGTTGAACACTTGTAAGCCAGGCACCTCGTCTTGAAGAAGAAGAGTGAGGACATTGGGATCTGAATGGGCTGGTAAACCGAAGGTAAGCTCAGGATTGGGGCACTTGGGATAGTAGTTTATCGCCATGTGTTGCTCGTGCTTTCCCAGTGCTTTGTCTAGGTAGTCGGCCTCCAGTCCCAGGCTCTCAGATATTGCCTCCAGCAATCTCAGAGCAACTGCCCTCACCTCTCTGCAATACAGACTTCCCACTTCTCTGCAATTTTCATCAAAATCTCTGCGATAAGCATGATTTAAACCGAGAGTAGAATATAACGATGCAATTCAAAGGTCTCACTTCTTGAAATTGGTTTCCCACCCTCCAATCAACAAAGAAATTTCACACGCATCTGACAAACGAAATGGATTGAAGTCGATCACAACAAAATACTTTACCTATAATGAGCAGGTTTGGAAGGCCAAGTGTGAACATGATCTTCTAACGGGTAACAATGATGTCTCAGGTAGTCCCGCCAGTTGAAGACTTGTTCTTTATGGATGTTGAAGCTGGTGGACAAACGTGTTTTTCTGAACGGATCGTCGGAATAGTATTCCATTCGGTCTTC
Organism: Picea engelmannii; assembly: GCA_009831015.1. NCBI lineage: Eukaryota > Viridiplantae > Streptophyta > Pinopsida > Pinales > Pinaceae > Picea > Picea engelmannii. The sequence goes on along the minus strand of ML799365.1, from coordinate 106,609 downwards.
CACAGGCATTCTGAAAAACTCCTCCGCTACTTCCAGCATCCTGTTACTCACCGCAGCTGGAATGCCATGATTGATTATCTGTTTACAATAAGCTAATATTGAGCCATTGCAACCCAGCTTCAACTTGACATAATCTTTTGCAGAAAAGAAAACACTATAAGGAGCTAGGAATATGAATTAAATTGTTATAAGAATACGAAAGCAAATACCTGGAAGAAGCCGTATTCAGCACAGGCCCGGCCAATTTGTCGTATAACCTGGGGTCTAGTAGAATCGCATAAGAGACTTTGGAGGTCCACGAGAGGTATGGAGTCCAAAGAGAAGACTACTTCATCCAGCCTGGGTCGCTCGATGGGAGGTCTGATGTAATGTTGTGGAAGCTCGGAATAGTTCATTCCATTCGATATTAATGGCATTGGCTTCTCTTCCCTCTCGTTGCGATCAACTATTTCATCAGTTCCAGTTGAGGAGACCTTCTCCACCTCGACGTCGACGATCTCCATCTGTTAAGTTGAAGAATCTGTGATATCTCCATCGACTGATTGGAGGTATTTATATATTATTTCGTCGGATACCACTTGCTTAAAGCTGCTGCGGCGGTACACGATGACGAAACGTATGGGACGCTGGAGAAAGATATGAAACCACAGTCTACCAATCTAATGAGTAGTTTGTGGTACACAACTAGGGTAGTAAAATTAGCATATCAAAACGTCGGTGGAAAAAATAAAAAGAATATGATTAAAATGAAGATTTTTCATTGTCTAGTTCCATCACATTACTCCACAGAAAAGGTGGTTGCAACTTGCTCCACGTTTAGAAAATGGGAAAAGAGTGACCGAAGTCGGTACGGAAGGAGACTCTCAAACAGGCAGGGAATGAAATATACGGTGAATATGTGGCCATGAGTCTAGCAATCACTATGTGGGAGAGGAAAATATCGTCCTTGCCTGAGAATAGAATAACTCGCTGGAAGGGAGAATTCACCAAAAAGGCTTAGAGGGAATCACAGCCCAAAAAAAAAAGCCCAAGCCTTTGTTTATGTTTTTTTTTTTTTTTTTTCAGGAATATTAGTAAGTAGATTTTAGTGATTAATTTTGAATAATTTGAATGATGTAGTAGTTTTTCAATTTCTACATTTAAAAAATACAATTTAAATAATAAAAAATTACAATTTCATAATCTGTAATACAATTTAAATAATAAAAAATTACTCCTCGGAAAGGGTGATGGTGTGGGTCACATGGCAACAAGAGGAGGCACACACAGGCTAGTGTGGCGGAGGCCATGCGACGGATCCGTGCCAAGCACAGCCGCCACCCCCATGCATTTAAACCATCCTACGACGTCCAAGGCGCCATTAAGCCTGGTGCGTTTCCTGTCTATGGCTGTCCTCTCGATGGACGATTTCATTGAAGGCGCAGTCAACCTTTGCATGTGGCTCGGCCTTCATCTCCTCCAGCTAAGCAGATATGGTTCATTCCAACTTCCTTCTTCCTTGGCACTCTCCTGTTGTGCTTCAAGCCCCTCATACCATCTCCTTGGCGCTCTCCAGCAATTGGCTCTTCTCCAGGCTTCTCTGCTCACCTGGGGCTTCTCTCGCAGCCCAACCATTTCCCCCGAGTGGACAATATGCCTAGGCAAAGAGGCAGGCCAAGAAGAGGCTCGCCCTTGACTCATTCCCGGCTACGAGCGCCTATACCTCGCTCTGGTTCTCATTTCAGCATCGGCTGCCTATCCCCCTCCCAATCTTCGCTTTCCTCGCACTCCTCGCACTCTTCGCAGCCTGAAATTGAACCACTCGCCACTTTTTCCCGGCTTGAAGGTTTGGTTCTTACGCACAGCTCGGTCGGCTTACCCTCAGAGCCCTTCCTGGACGGAGCCTCCACTTCTCGGGCACCCCCACTTCCCCTCGCCAGCACCCCCCTGTTGGCTTCAGAAGCCTTCCGCAGTCACCCACCCTTGGAGGCATCACCATTTCCACATACTTTCTCCGAATCCATCCCAGATGAGCAGATGCAGGACAGCATGGACATTCTTTACAGGCTGGTTTTCGAGCTCCGATAGGGCGTGGATGATATACAATTCCGACTGCAATAGCTAGATGGGAAGGCCTTCGCACTCCTCCACATCCTCTCCACCTTCCAGGGAGCAGCAGCGCAACCCGAGCATGCCCCAACGGACATGTTTGGTAGGGGTGAATAGGAGCTTCCAGCGGAGGGTGGCGATTTGGGGCAAGACATGCACGAGGATGGGAAGGTTGCAGCGGCAGTGGATAATGTGGATGCTGACGCGCAGATGGAATGGCAAGGAACACTTGTCGAAGAAGAGTTATGGAACGAGGCTACCCATGCCACCTGGCTGGAATATAAGCCAAATGTATGACCCTTATGGAGAATCTACTTATATTTTAGTTTATTGTTATTAGTTATGTTTACAGTTTTACTAGTTTGATAGACAGGTAAACCATAACACCTACTGACTAAACTCCTTTAAAACAGTTCAGTTACTACAACTCAGTAATTCTGAATATTCTACAACTCTGGTTGTATTTTTTGGAAGCTCTTTATACATTAATGAAATACTCTTACTTAAAACAAAAAAAAATAATAATAATAAATTACAATTTCATAATCTGTAAGTTAATTAAAAAAAAATTAAAAAAATTAAATAATAAAAAAAAGCTTTCAAAATAATCACCCTCTATGTACCAACAGTTCTTAAAGAAATGACGATCCAGCTAAGTTCAAATTTATGAACCGATAACAAAAATTCAATGTTACCTAAATCTGTACAGTTTTTTTAATAAGTAATATAAACTTTTGACACTTTTTTCCACCCATGTTGTTTATAGCATAAATACTGTTATAAATAAGTTTGACATTTTTTTCAGCAGTTTTGTTTAAAATTTGGTTAGAAATATAGAAAATCCTCTATGTACTAACAGTTCTTAAAGAAATGACGATCCAGCTAAGTTCAAATTTATGAACCGATAACAAAAATTCAATGTTACCTAAATCTGTACAGTTTTTTTAATTAGTAATATAAACTTTTGACACTTTTTTCCACCCATTTTGTTTATAGCATAAATACTGTTATAAATAAGTTTGACATTTTTTTCAGCAGTTTTGTTTAAAATTTGGTTAGAAATATAAAAAATTGTAAATTTTAATGGTTAAAATTACATATTTTTGATTTGGTAAATTTTAAGAATATTTTATAAATTTATATATTAAAAATACAATTTAAGTAATATAAAATTGTAAAATTAACAATTTCATTACTAAATTTTAATAAATAATTACCAAGAATATTTTTTTTTCTTCCTATAAAATGTTGCCCAAAAAAAATCAAGAATACTTTTTTTTTCTTCCTATAAAAAGTTGCCAAAAAATAAAAGACTATTCTTTTTTTTGGTTATTGGAGGATGAAAAATTTAATTATCAACTAAGATCTTACTTTCATGATTATGGACCAAAGCAAAATTGATGGTTTTTTTTTTTTTCTATGTATGGAGGAATCAACAATTAGTTGGGCACACAAGGTAAGTCAGGGGGAGTTGAACTCGAAACCTCATGGAACTTCATTTTCATGGCGTTGAACTCGAAACCTCATGAAACTTCATTTTCACGGCACTTGCCAATTAAGCTGCCCCCTCGAGGGCAAGCAAAATTGATGTTATTTACATTTAATATTGAAAAAAAAATATATTAATAAAAAGTTTTGTAAACACTGAGTTATAAAGTATTTAATGTTTGATATATATATATATATATATATATATATATATATATATATTAAAGTGTGTATTGATGTGCTATACATTTAATATTGAAAAAAAAATTAAAAAATTGTCACTGACTTACAAAGTATTTAATGCTATATACATTAAAGTGTACATATATAAATTTAAAATTATTTTAACTTTAAAATTTTCTATTACTGAATTATAAAGATTTAATACTATATATATATAAATGTACATCCACAAATTTAAAGTTATTTTGAATCTAAAGTTATTTTAGATTCATGATACACACCCATATCATATACATTATTAAATATTCTATAACCAATTACTTATCATGAACTTATATTTATTATTTATTTAAATTTATATGAAATAATATGTGATAAAATAACTTTGAACAAGAGTTATGTTTCTGCTCAAAACAAGGTTTATGTTTCTGCTTAAAACAAGGTTCAAGGTTTAAATGATTCTATGGAAGATGAAAATATATAATATAAGCCAAATTATGGTGGGAGAATATAATAAAAATATGCTTATTAAAGGGACATGTAGAATAACAAAAAGTTATAATAAAAGATACATTGTAAATCAAACTATGGTGGGAGAATACAATACAAATTCCCTTTATTTAAAGAACAACAAAAGTTATAATAAAACTTAAAACAAAAATCTCTTGGATTTTGTTGTTATATTCACTTTACCAAATGAGTGTTGAATTAATTGTAAGGGGTAGTGGATGGATGTAAAAGTTGCCACTTATAAATATAAAAAAAGATAAAAGATATAAAAATCGTCGCACATATTCCTTCAACGATATTCTTCAACTCTTCATAATTCGGAGCATTAGGTACCATTGGGCGCATTTGTTCCGAAAATTATAAAAGTCATTATCTGATGTGCATCCTTTGAGTATAAAAGTCATTATTTTTCTGTATAATGAGTATTTAATCGTTTAGGGAGTGGCATTTAACACATCGAAAACTAACATCTAGTTTTATCTTTATATCTATAAAGTGTATTACGTTCCTATTAACATAGGAAAATCTCATATCTCGGAGGAGATGTGTAGTGCGTAGATATTGAATAGTGTTTATTAGTTTTTAGGTGATTAATAATTACATTTTTGTGTGAAGTCATATATGTTGGATGGTGATAACACATACTTGTTGGTTATAATTTGTTTGGGTTGTCTTTAAATATGGTTATTTTTATTGGAGGTTTTTCAAGTGTTTGGTTTTCGATATGCCTGAAAAACACTTGTATATTTTTTGTTTAAATGTAGAATCTCGTGAGGTGCTTCATGAGAGTTGTAAAACCATTTTTCCATTGGTTGACAGAGTAATAAAGAGATATCTTGTCCCATGTTGGTCTCTGTTGTATGGTGTGTTATCATTATCTATTTCTCTGTTCATTAATCTTTGTTTTGAAGGCAAGGTCACAACAAGTGGTATCAGAGCCGAGGAAGGAAGCACGCAAGTTAATGGGGGTGTGAGAGGCGGAAATCCATGTCTTTGTTCGTCACACAATGGAGAAATCTTGAGCCGATGAGCCCCTCAGTCCAGAACCATGAGGTCGTTGGTCTAGAGAAGAGCCAAGGGTCTCGTAGAGATTGCCGAGATTGTTGAGGGTCGAGGGTTGTTGTCACTAGCCGAGAAAGGTCACTCGCTACTGAGGAGGAGGTCGCAAAGTCGAGCCAATTCATGAGGAGAACAAGGGGTCGCTGGTATCTATGATTGGATCCTTGCGTGAGAGGAGCGTGGATCACCAAGAAGCTTCTACTGCATGTGCTCGCAAGGGTTTCTCACAAGAGAGCTAGAGAGTCGTAAGATAAAGAAAATCTTGTGGAAGATTGGGGGTGTGAGGATGTAGAAGTGGAGTTCCCTTGCTTTGGAAAAATGGTTATCAATAGATTGCTTCCCATGTATGTTGTTGCAGGGGAATCCAAAAGTGTGTTTGTTTTGCATAGAAAGGAGGGGCCGAGCAGTGTGAAGAGGTGGCCAATCGGTGAACATGTGTGCCATATTCCTTCTGCACACATATTATTTTCTTTTAAATCCGTCTTCATATATTTGATGTAAAGAGGATGCATTGAAGTGGAGGTCAAAGGGTTTTTTCGACGTGTTTTGGTAGAAGGCTATGAAGGGAGATTTTTGAGAGAATTTGGTTAAATTCACAATGTCCAGGGAGTCGAATAGAAGGGAGTTGGAGGATCTCAACCATGTTGGGTGCAAGATTATTTTGAGAACGAAGGTTATTTTGAGCGTAGGCCTAATTTTGGAGAAGAACAACTGGTAGGAAAAGCAACACACATGAGGAAAAACATCATGCATGAGGAAAAACAGTACGCATGAGGAAAAACAACATGCATGAGGAAAAACATCATGCAAGAGGAGCAACATGCAAGGCGAGAAGGCAGGAAAACCTAACCATGATAGGGTTAGGGTTTTTGATAAAGATTGTAACCGCTATAAGCCTGGGAAATAGTATAAATAAGAACCTAGGAGGTCTAGGTTAGGGGTTCAGTTGGTTGATTTTTGGGAGAAAGGGGCCAGTTCAATAGTTATTATGATTGTAATAAGGTGATATAAGAGTCAAGTAAGCCATATTTTGAGGGTTAGGTCATCGGTCGAAGAGCCTGGTGTGATCTAGTCTACATCACAGAGGTTCCTGAACCTCTTCAGGATTGTATGATGGAAGATGTAATGCGCGCAATGCCATATTTTGCAGCAAACTAAATAAAAGAGAAGAGAAGCCAAATCTTTTTGGACGTAGCCCAGGAGGGGGTGAACCACGACAAAAATTGTGTTCTATGTGATGTTTCTTGAATGCTTAATTTATGTTAATGGTTATTTTGTGAATGAATGATTAACTAGGTATATTAGAATGCATGCATGAACCTAAAAGATGAATGAATCCTAGAGAGACTGAATGAATAACCAGAGTAATGCACGAGGAAGATAAAATATAACCCTAGATCCCCACTCATTCCTAGATTGCAAGCACTTGAGCATTGCAGTCACCCATAAAGCTATCTTGGGTGAGGTTGTCCAGTGCACTCTATGCATTGTGTTGCCTTCTGGTTTACTAGGAGGGTCGATAGTTTTAGAGGGTTTTGTTGGAAACCTCTTGAGATCCAAACCTTGGTCAGCCCAAGAAGAAGAGAAAGAGAAACAAAAACCAACAAATGGTTATGTTTCTGGCTAGAACTACATAGGATTGAGTGGATGGGATCCGTGGAAGAATCGCGCAGAGAATGAAAGTATAGAAGAGAATGTTCATGCAATGGAATCCAACGAAGGCAGAGATTGAAATATGGTTGAAAACAAAGGAACTTGAGTTTATGAAGAAGGATCATAAAGACCTTAAGTTAACACCACACAAATATCTTGACAAATACATGTTTAGCGACTTGCATGAGGTATTTTTTTGTGATTTCCCGCATTTGTTGCAGGAGTGGTTATTGAGGTTAAAAGACAACCACCATATAAATCGAATCAGACAGTTGGAGTGGAATCCGGTGGAGATCACCCGGTTACAACAGGTTAACAACAAATTTATGTGTGCAGAAGAGTTTTGGTTAGACAATATTGTTGTAGGATTTATCACCAAATTTGTAGTAGATATCGCGAATTCTTACAGTGCAACAGAGAAGGATTTTCTAAAAGGACCCAGAGGTAGGTATATCAAATCTTTGTATACTTCAATCAAAATTTTATTGTATAACAATGATGTGATGACCATGGAATCAGACAACTAAACTTCCCTGTGTGCATGGGGGAAGAGGGGAAACATTGACAAGAGTTGGAGAAATGGAGGAATAGATGGATAAGGGAAATAAGAAGGAGGCCATGGAACCAATCATGATGGAGGAAGACTAGATAAAGAAGATAATGGCAACAACTGGAAAGACGCGTAGTGGAGCACCCTACCAATATGAGATGAATAATAAGAAGAGAGCCATAGCTGATAGAGAGGGCTTGGAAAGTGATGAGGAAGAGGTAAAGGATCTACGATTTGTGGAGCAGATTGAGGAAATCCTGCGCACAACATATGAAAGGAAAACATGAGGTCCAAGGGTAGGAACATAAGGCCGAAATCCAATCTAGATCATCATCAGTGTGGAACCTATAACCCCATGTGTGACTAGTACACCAGAAAGAACACCAACATCTAAACAACCAAATTTTAGTGGTAGAAGAACGAAAGGACACAGATCCAGTCAAGGAGCATCAATTGGGGGAGCTAGTAGGAAGTAAGAACCAAATATCTACACCGCACAGAGGTAGTAGTTCAACATAGTTCAGAATGGGAGGACACGATCCAACAATCAGGTTACCAGAATTTCAGGGAGAGGCATCAGAGGATCCTGAAAAGAACTTATTCATTTGTGAGAAGATCTAAGAAGAAAAGCATATTACAAATGAGGATACAAACTTGCGCATTTAGCTATCATGCTAAGAGACCACACATTGGAATGGTACATGAGACTAGATGTAAACAGTCCACCGGGAGTAACAAGGACTATTGCAGATGTGAAAAAACTAATGACATATGAATTTCATAAACCAAGCTCAGAAGATTATTATATGAACGAAATGATTGAAATCAGGAAAAAAACAGGTGAGTCTGTTAGGGATATTGATCAGAGGTTTAAACATTTGAAAGGTAAGTTGAAGTATGCAATCTCGAACATGCAACATAGGCACTTATTTGTGAACTCATTGTTACCACATTTGAAATACCCTTTAAGACAACAAAAGTTCCAAACTCAGGCATAGGCTCTGCAGGCAACTTTACAACTGGAAGAGAACCAGTATCAGAAGACACATCCATCCATAGAGGAGATGAAGGAGTATTTGAAGAACCTAGCATTTCAACTTAACCAGAATAAGGGAAAAGATAAAAGAGAAGTTGTTTGGTGTACCACATGCAGGACAGAAGGACATCATAAGAACGAATGTCCAACTTTCGTGCAGTATATGGCAACAGAAGTACCAAACCATTTGCCAATAGGAGGACCATGGTGCAAGATTTTAAAAATGCATGGGCATGATCCATATCATTGTCCAATGATGCAAAAGTATAAGACAATACCCAAAAGTTCATACTAAATTTTTTTCAAGTTAGTGAGTCATGTTGATAAAGATTGTAGGATGATGGAACTAATGAGAGAAAGAACTTCAGATACTTATAGGGTGCAAGAAAAAATGATGACATGACAAGTTTCACCTCAGTTCAACCAAGTACCACCCCCATACAACAATGCATAACCACAATATAATAATGTGCAGCCGCAATACAACAATGCACAACCACAGTATAACCCCGCGCAGTATAACCATGTACCTCAGAACAACACACCGTGAGGAGATTGGGCTGGATACAGAGGTGGAGGATGCATTAGAGGAATATTGGGACGAGGCAAAGGTCCAGTAGTGTGTCACAACTGCCAACATCTAGGACATTATGCAAGGGAATTCCCACTTCCACCAGCAACATGCATGTATTGTTGCGCAACAGAGCATGACACAGAAGATTGTCTGACACTCTTGGGAAAGATCCAAGAAAAAAGGAATGAGAACAACCAAAGTGTCTAGTGGATTTCTACAGAAGCAAGGGATGATGGAAGAAACACCAATATAGTCATGCAAGGAGGAGCCAAGACAAGAGACGATGTAGTAAGACAAGATCCAACACAACACCAATGGGTGAAGAAGAATAGTGAACCACATAAGCAGTTTGATGCACGGAAAGAAAATGAAACATTCGAGGATGCACAACATGAGTTTCTCAAGAAAAATCTTGCGTCTACATCATCCATGAAATACACTCAGAACATACCAATGTATGAAATTCCCTCCTCAATGGACCACACCAGTGAAGCACAACCTTTAGAGAAAGTAAGTAACATAAAAACATTTATGCAATCCTGTGTTAAATTATTAAAGGATCCATCATTTGAAAAGATCTTACAAAATCTGTTAGAAAGATGTAACACATAGGTAGAAGGGAAATTAGAGCTGAAAACAATCAATCATCTCCATACAAGAAGAAGGACAAGCAGGGAATTCAGATTAAATGCTAACATTGGGGACTTCAATATGGGTGATATTATATTGGACTTCGGCTTTGAAGTAAATGTCTTACCTAAGAAGACATGGCAGTGCATGGGAGAACCCACCCAAGGCTATGTACCTGTCCAGTTGAAATTAGCAAATCAACACAGAGTTTTACCAATTGGAAGGATTAAATTTATGGCAGTAGATTTGGATGGAGTGTTCACTATGGAAAACTTTCAAGTAATAGAGATAGTAGATAGAAAACACCTTATCCAACATTGCTTGGATTGGATTGGGAATTTGATAACGAGTCCATAATCAACCTGAAAACAAGGAAAATGGAGTTTGAATCAGGTGAATATAGAGTCATTGCACCATTAGATCCTTCATAAGGAGAAAGGTTTGTAGAACCCACTTGTTTGGATCTAGAGGAAATAAACCAGTTGTACATAACCACCGCGTGTGAATAAGATTATGTCAACCCAACTGCAGATGGGGTACTCAGCTGGAGAAGCATCACATCATGTTCTTTTGACTTAGATACAGGTTTGAAGAATTGGAAACAATGATTACATGAAGTTTCCACAAGAAAGTGCACAATAATAGACTGCGCAGTAAGATGGGTTGGTACAAAGATAAGAGAACCTCCCAGCTTTCATGGGGTAAATGAATTACAGGAGTTCTTGAAAACATATGAAGAAGAAGTGGTGGAAAATCAAAGGCTCTTATCCCTAGATATTTCACTCAAGGCCACAACTGCAAGATGGCGGGGTGAGCATAATGAAATAATTCAGGATTGGTACCAATGTAAATGATTCTTGCACATTAAATTTGGCATGTAGCAGGGAAGAAACAAAATGTAGAGGTATGATGGGCAAGGAACACCAGTTGATCACTTAGATAAGTGTAGAACACAGCGGAGGATGACACCACTAGAGGAATGACCTCATCTTTTTATCCATACATTGGAAGGAATCCCAGAGAACTGGTATATAGACCAGGAGATGCGGAGAGGAACTACAAAATGGACAACATTACAACAGAACTTTGTAGTAACTTTCTTATTTGAAAATGATAACCCCAACATTGATTCAACACTGAAGCATATAAGAGGACTGATATTTATTTATGAACCAGAGGTTGAACTCATGACAAAATATCAACAAAAAAATAGACAGACAGTCAAAGAACTACTTTCATGCTATCATGTTGAAAAGGAAGCACCAAACAAAGATGGCCCACAGAACATTCAAATTACATAAATTGAAGGAGAAAGAGTGGTGGAAGGTCCATCTCTGGATTCAAAAGTACTTTTTGCACCAATCAAAGTTAAGAAAGTCAACATTGGGATGACTGAAAATCCTAAAATGGAAAGTATTGGAGACTATTGGGATGAACAAATAGTAGAAATAATAAAAGAGTTACTGCATGAATACAATGACCTATTCCCAATGGCCTTTACAGAGATGAAAGGCATAGAAGGAGAGCTAGGAAAGATAAAAATACATCTCAAACCTCATGCAAGACCTGTCAGGTAGAGACCTTACAGACTGAATCCAATATATAAACAGAAAGTGAAAGCAGAAATTGACAGAATGTTGGAAGTCCGTATCATAGAGAACCAATAGAGGAATCTGAATGGATAAGTCCTATGGTAGTCCAAGATAAGAAACAAGGGGGGATAAGGATTTGTGTATATCTGAGAAAATGTAATGATGCTTTCTTACATGACCCTTTCCCTACCCCTTTTACAAATGAAGTCTTAGAGAATGTGGGAGGCCAAGAAGCATATTCTTTTACAGATGGATTCTCAGGTTACCATGAGATCAAAATAGCTCCAGATGATAGGTATACGACTATGTTTTCTACAAAATGGGGATCCTACCAATATACAATCATGCCATTTGGGTTGAAGAATGCACCAACCATTTTTTCAAGAGTAGTCATAGTTGCTTTCAAGGAATTCATACATCAGTTTCTAGAAGTATATCTGGATGGCTAGACTATATATAGTCTGTTAAAAGATCATGTAGAAGTTCTAAGACTCATGTTGGAAAGATGCAAGCAGTGTCAGATATCATTGAATATCAAGAAATGCATTTTTGGGACACCTTTTGGGATATTGTTGGGACATATAGTGTGTAAAAAAGGCTTACTAGTAGATCCTGCTAAGATTGCAGTCATTGTAAATTTACCACCACCAAAATTAGTGCACTAGTTGAGAGAAACACTGGTACATACAGGTTATTACATGAAATTTATAAATGGGTATGCCCAGATTATTGTGCCAATTAAAAAATTGTTAAATAAGGATATCAGATTTCAGTGGAATGAGGACTATCAACAAGGAAATGGAAGAGGACAGGATTCTGGCAGGATTTCACTAGGAAGTACAGAAAGAACGAGACAAATCCTGACATGACAAACATATTAAGAAGAAGAATTTTAAGGAGGGAGACCTAGTCCTTCTCTATGATAGTAAATTTTTTCAACATCCTGGTAAATTTAGAATGCATTGGCTAGGGCCATATGAATTAAAGATTGTCACAGATGGGGGATCTATGAAACCAAAAGACTTGGGAGGAACATAATTGAAAGGAATGATCAATAGTGGTCGAATGAAACTGTACAGGGACATTCGAACTAATAACCCTTAAAATTTACAACACAGTGAGAAAGGCATGTATATAATGTACTATAACAGAGATTAGGATAGAAAAATGATAAAAATAAATATAAAGGAGAAAAATAAGAAAAAAGAAATACAGAAGTAGAAAAGAAAGAAAATACAAAAATACTGGGAAATATCGTGTGCAAAGATAGTGGAATCAACTTGATGAAAAGAAAAAAGTGACTGTGTGTTGCATATGGTTGACAGAAAGAAAACACCACACACTAAGGAAAAGACACAACAGAACTACATGGTGCAATGAAAAAGTGCAATGCATTGGAAAAGGGGCCAACGGTCGGAAAAGAAAAAGAAACAATCGTTAGGGAAAAAAAGTGTGAATTGGGCATTTATGGAATTTAATGAAGCATACTCAAAAAACTTCAACGCAATAATAACACCCAAAGAAGCTTCTCCGAGAAGATTCATGGAAATTATGACGACCTCTATAAATTGGAAACATGGGCCAAACAAGATTTATTGTGCATTTGCAAACAAGCGAGTACAGAGAATCAAAGCAGTCGAAGCTCAATTCAGGAAGAAAGAATTACCCACAATGACACCTCCAAAGGTTGGCACACCAAGCCAAACAACATGAAAAACAAGCAGCAGTCTCCGATCACCACAAGAAACCGCAGAGACAGAGAAGGAAACTACACAGACGGAAGGAATCGTCAATGTCGATGCAATTCCCTTGTCGCAGGTCAAACCAGTGAGCGCCACACTGGTATAGGAAGAAGAACAAGCCACGATGATAACCGAGATGGATATTGACTCACATGACAATGCACAGGGCCATGAACCAATCACCACAGGAAACCCACATCATTCTAAGAGGTCCAAAGCATCCCACAAAACAAATAGGGGTGACAACGAGCGAACAGAATCTAACGAGCTGAGACGACAATCTGTGGTAGGTTCCACGTAGCAGGAGGAAGGATAGATTGAAGACATCACAAGGCAGCTATATTCAGGTGGGGAAGAGAGAGAGTTAGGGGTTGGTACCTCTACCGCGTCGGTAAGAAGAAATGCAAAACAACCCATCGCGTGGTTCCCATGCAAGCATCATGATGCCTCAATTGTGATACTACGCATTCCATAGGGGGTGCAGGCCATGCCAACTCTACTGGGGTGCATGGAAAGGCTAAGATACTCGGACCATGATGTGGATGACACCAACAAATTTCCAGAATTTGTGCAACAAGTGTACATGGAGAGCCTAGGCACATGGCCATTTAGAGACCCAATACTGAAGCCAAAGAAATGGGTGAAATGCTTGGAAAACACAAGGATTTTAAACTTGGTGGAGATTCCCTACTTCAATAGGGGGAAAGAGGTGAATAATTGTGTCAAGCAATTGATGGCAGTCCTCCATGGAGGATTCTTATGGTTAGAAGAACACCTCTCTATCGATGTAGAACTCATTGCCTTCATCACAGGCCTGCCATCAAATAGCGAGAGTCCCACGTAGTACCTAGACAACAAGACCAAAGAAAAGGATCTCACCGAAGAAATGAAGAAAACCTACAGGACAAAAAGAGGCTTGCACAGAATCATCATCAATAGAATCAATGACACAACCACCATGATGGACACAAAACTAATGGTGTACAAATTTCTACGCAAATGCTACAAGGAGGAGGTCCCTGCAGGGGTTGTCATTGTTGCAGCTCAGTGCGTAAATGAAACCATGCTCAGTTGGGCCCCGTATCTGCTGAACATGTTCCTCGATGGCTGCAAGGAAGCCCAGGACATGGGAACATAGTTCCACTACTCATGGTTGTTGATTCTGATAGCGCTAATCGGGTGGAAGGAGCCTTCCTACTCCTATTTATGCAATAGAGTAGGTCGCTTTCGTGCAATGTGATACACGTCAATGGGAAGCACTTTGGAAACCAAGAGAAGATGTGGAAATGCCAATACCTTTGCGCGATATCTTAATGACATCTAGGACAACATAATCAACACTTGGAGGATAAATCTGGACGTGGTCGCACAAGATCAAGGGATAGCCAATTTTAGGGATACGTGGAATAACATGAGGATCCAAGCGCAAATATATCTAGTGAAAGAATGATTGCAACTTTGATTCTTCATCAATGTAGAGGAAGTTGAAATGGTGATGTGTGACGGGTAGGATGATTGGAAGATCCCAGGCATCACCAAGGACATGCCAAAGGGAAAGGAAGTGGAAGCAGGGTTGTCCAAGACACCTGCAGGAGACATCATTGTGCCTAAAAAGCCAACACAAGAGGGGAAGCCCAACCAAAATCCAACGTAGCAAAAGAAGGGCAGTGCTCCAAGGAAGGATGCACATTCAGGGAAGAAGGAAATTGTCCCGACACAAGAAGAACAAGGAAGGGGGGACACAATGACACAAGAAACCCCTTCGACAACCACTCGACAAGAAATAGGGCCACCCAAGCCACCAATTATACATATAGGGGGCTGCGCAAGAAGGCCAAGGCCCATAAGAAAATACTAGAGTATACAATTACCGAGGATGATGTTGATCTCGTCACAGAGAGAGTACAAGATCATGCAACAGAGGAGTTTGAAGAGGCCGAAAACCAAAGGGGAAGGATACATAATGAGTTGGTTGATATTAGGCAGGTCCTAAAACAAATATAAGTAGCGCAAAGGCATGAAAGAGGGACAAAACCCATCCCCTCAACGACAAAAGCAGAGGAAAGGACCATGCTCAATGAAGAATACACCATCCATACCACAGTGCAAGCGATTCCAAACTTCCAAATAACATCAAAGATGTTGTAGATGGACGGGGCCATAGCCCAGACACCACTCAAATATATGGCATAGGTACAGTTGGTATTGGCAAAAATACCAAAAACGAAATGGTACAAAATGCAAGCCAATGTCGTGTAAGAAGTGCAATCATGCGAAAGGACAAATGCGGCGGAATTGAAGGTAACTAGAAATGGAAAGGATGCTCTTGAACTGGTGGTCAAGCAGGTAAAGCTCGAGACAAAAGAGGAGAAACAATGCATAGATAATTCAGAACAGAAGCTGAAGGAAATACTAACAATGATTCCAAACAACTTGCAGGAGGCCATGAGCAATGTGGAAGAATATATCCAAATCATTGCATAGATGCTCAAGTACAAGAAGGATATCGAGGAGCTTAAATAAGAATTAAACCCAACTAATCCTTTGAAATTTCTAGTTGAAAGGGAACAATAGGAAACCATGCAAGTGGAAGTGATGCATAAAGAAGCTGAAAGGTCACACAACCATTTGACAAGACCACAGATCTATGGACAACACTGGAAGAATATGATAGAGTCCAACAACTAGACCAACAAGAGGAAGTGATCAACACTATAATCCAGGAGCTGAAGAAGAGAAAAAAGCCCATGAGCATCATAGAGCGAGTGAAGGGCACGCAGGAGATGAAGACCCTACAGGCATAACTAAATACTGTGCAGAATAAAAAGCAGGCAAGGCTAGCCCAACTAGAACCTCTCCCAGAGGAAGTAGCACAAATAATTGTGAAACTGGAGAAGGAAAAGACGAGAATGGCTCAAGATCATACTGAGAGCGCCTAATCTCTCAAGGAGCATATCACAGCGTAGGGGGTAGAAGAGCTCACAAAGAAAGTTGTGCAAGGAAAAGAAAAAGGGGAAGAGTTAGAAGGAAAATTCCAGAGCTTGGCATATGCTATTTAGGGAGTGCGCACCACTTGAGTGGCTCGGGAAAAGCCACATGTCAGTGTTTGGGGCCGGTTGGGTGTAGGCCTATTTTGAGAAGGAAGGCTATTTTGAGCGCAAGCCTAATTTTGGAGAAGAACCACTGTCAGGAAAAGCAACACACATGAGGAAAAGAAACACACATGAGGAAAAGCAACTGTTAGGAAAAGCAACATGCATGAGGAAAAACAACATGCATGAGGAAAATCAACATGCAAGAGGAGCAACATGCAAGGCGAGAAGGTAAGAAAACCTAACCATGATAGGGTTAGGGTTTTTGATAAAGATTGTAATGGCTATAAGCCTGGGAAATAGTATAAATAAGAACCTAGGAGGTCTAGGTTAGGGGTTCAGTTGGTTGATTTTTGGGAGAAAGAGGTTAGTTCAGTAGTTAATATGATTGTAATAAGGTGATAGAAGAGTTAAGTAAGCCATATTTTGAGGGTTAGGTCACAAGCCGAGGAGTCAGGTATGATCTAGTTCACCTCACAAAGGTTCCTGGACCTCTTCAGGATTGTATGATGGAAGATGTAATGTGTGCAACGCCATATTTTGCAGCAAACTAAATAAAAGAGTAGAGAAGCCAAATCTTTGTGGATGTAGCCCAGGAGGGGGTGAATCACGATAAAACTTGTGTTCTATGTGATGTTTCTTGAATGCTTACTTTTTTTTAATGGTTAATTTATGAATGAATGATTAACTAGGTATATTAGAATGCATGCATGAGCCTAAAAGATGAATGAATCCTAGAGACACTGAATGAATAACCAGAGTAATACATGAGGAAGATAAAATACAATGCTAGATCCCCACTCATTCCTAGACTGAAAGCACTTGAGCATTGAAGTCACCCATAAATTTATCTCGGGTGAGACTACGTATTACACACTGTGCATTGTGTTGCCTTCTGGTTTACTAGGAGGGCCGATAGGTTTAGAGGGTTTTGCTGGAAACTTGTTGAGATCTGAACCTAGTTCAACACAAGAAGAAGTGAAAGAATCTTAACCAACAAACCACATGGCCATGGTTGTTTCTAGTCTTGGAAATAAGTTCTAGGATCTTGCCTTGTGGGGGTTTGATTTCCTAAGTAGCAACATCRAAGCTAGGGCTTTGGATTTCTTTATATATATTGTTTCCACAACAAMAACAAAACCCATAAGAAAAATCGAAGTCGAGGYGAGGCAGGGTTGGGTTGTCAGGGCTAGAGTTGTCGATGGAGCCGGAGGCACTAACAAAGAAGGCCATGGTATAGTTTGGGGTGTCGGTTATGGTTTTGATGTCAATGCATGCCTTGGTCATGGTGTTGACAAGGGAGYTGGTCATGCTGTCGGTGTTGGTCATGGTGTCTAGACTGGTATAGGTTCTGGCATTGGTGGATATTTTGTTTATGTAGATGGAGAGACCTCTTCCAAGGTGGCAGAAGAAGATGCAGAGCGTGAGTGTAGTCATGGTTGATAAAAGAGCATCAAATGGAGAAGGCCTCAAATGCAAAGTTCAAGGTGGAGCATTGAAAGGGCCCAAGGGAAGTTTGGTGGTAATGAAGGAAATGAAGATTGGGAATATTTACAAGATGGAAGGGAACACTAAAATAAGTGAAGCAACAATGGTATCAAAGGAATCAAGTGCATCTACTTGTTTATGGCATTAGTGACTAGGCAATGTGAGCAAGAAAGGGTTGGGGTTATATGTACCAGTAACCATAAGTTACTTCCATAATTACAATCTTTCAATTTTTACAAGTTTAATATATGTGTTGGTTATAGTGATGGCAATAAGGGATGTAGAGTGTCAGATTATACTACCCACAAAATCATCACTAACATAGATATGTACATGGAACAGTCAGATGTTGTTCATGATCACAAAGACAAATTTTTTTGCAAACTTGGGGAGTCATTGCATGGCTTAAAGGTAACCAGACAATGGTACAAGATATGTGATTCCTTAATGGCGAGCCAAAATTTATTAAGAAGTGAGTATAACCATTGTGTTTACTTTGAAAGTTTGGACAATGGTACATTCACTATCTTGGTGTTATATGCTAATGTTATGCTTGTTGCAAGCCAAAGTATGATTAACATCAGCAGGTTAAAGGATCAATTGGCCAGGATGTATCATATGAAGGATCTAGGAGCAACAAAACAAATCCAGGGCATAAAAGTACATAGAGATGAGAAAAATGGTAAGTTTTGGTTATCACAATAGAAGTTTATGGTGAAGATATTGATGAGATTCAATATGAACATTGTGAAACCCGTAAATGTACCATTAGCTTTCAATTGTAAGATTTCTTCAAGTTTATGTCTCGGTAGTAATGAAAAAAAGGATTATATGTCTCACGTACCATATGCTAATACATTATGAAGGTTGATGTTTGTGATGGAATTTTCAAGACTATATATTTCGCATGTAGTTGGTGTTGTTAGTGGATACATGTGAAATCCAGAGGATTTGAAAAGGGTGTTTCGATATCTTAGAGGTACAAGATCACCTACAATGGTTGCAGGAGATTTGGACAAGAGGATATCTACCTAAGGTTATCTCTCACATGAATGCAACGATCTATTGGGTAAGTTTGGACACGTGTAAGATAAGATGTTATGTGGTAGTCAAAGTGTTGTGTATCTGACAAATTTTCCAGCATACCAAAATGCGACAAGGAATCATTTTGCAAGACAGGTTACCAATGAAGGTAGAGTGGTCCATAATGGGACATATTATGTAGACATGTTTACACAACCATTTATGTTAGAGAAGTTGCGGTGGAGTTTGGATTCTCTTGGCATACAAGAAATTTGATGATTGAATTCTTTGGGAAAGGTATTAGGCCAATTGTTGTCAGGGTGGATATTGTTGGGTGGTGACAACACATACATGTTAGTTGCAATTTATTTTGGTTTTCCTAAAACGTGGTTGTCTCTATTGAAGATTTCTCAAGCGTTAGGATTTCCACATGACTAAAAACACTTGCATATTTTTTGTTTAAATGTAGAATCCCATGAGGTGCTTAATAAGACTTGTAAAACCATTTCTCTACTAGTTAACAGAGCAATAAAGAGATATATTTCCACATGTTTGTCTATATTATATGATGTATTATCATTCTGTATTTCTTTGTTCATTAATCTCCATGTGAACGTTAATAATGTATTGTAAAATAATTATTGTTAATTTCTTTTCTAAGATTTATATTTTATGTTTTTAAACTCTCAACAATATTAACATTATGGACATGTAAGATGTTATACATATGTATAATTATTTATGAAAATTTAGAATATATATATATATATATATATATATATATATATATATATATATATATATAACAATTAACAAATTAAGATAACAATTACTTAACAATTAATTGTATATATAACCATTAAGATATAAATTTTAAAATATTTTAAAAATATATAAATTAAAATAAATATATATTAACAATTGAGATCTGAATTTTAAAATATTTTAAAAATAGTGAATTGAAATTAATCTATATGGAAATGTTTGTGTATTTGTGTATATCTATATTAATGTTGGTTATGATGCAAATATATACATTAATGTTTGGTATGATGTTGCTCATGATAATAGTAGTAATATCAATCGGTTTAGTTTGCTCTATCTTTTATTAGGCGATGAGATTTTATTTTTATAATATTATTTTTATTCGTATAAAAATTCATTAATATTTATTTCAAATTAAATCTATTATTATTAAATTTTAAATTTTAAATTAAATTTATTATTATTAAATTTGTAATTGTATATAACAATTTTTATTAGATTGATATATATTAACATCGACATTATGAATAAATGAAACGACCATTCCAAGGAGACGTATTTTATAATCTGACGTACTCACTCAAAGGGGCGTTTTTCAATAACTTTTTGTTAGTTATCACTTTTGGAAAATATATTTTAGTATTCTTTTTTATTATAATTTGATTTTTGTCATTAACATTTATAAAATATATTTTAATACTCATTTTATTATGGTTTGTTTTATTGTCATTGAGTTATTTTATTTTAAAAGTGCTTTTCTCTACTTGATTATGAGATTTCATTACAAAGTATTGAATTTGATTGAAATCATGAATTCAACGTTGTAAGGGTTCCATTATCTAAAAATGTTGATGGTATGGATTGTGATTTAATTTGTAATAAAAGAAAGATATATATTTTTTTATATGATGATGATGATGATTAACGTTCACTAAGATTTAATTGGTTTATCAGACCTTAAGACAGTAAGTGATTACTTGTGATTTTTTAGAATTCTGTTTTTGTGTTCAAAAAACATTAAGAGAAGTTTTCCAAGATCACCATACTTTTGTTGAGTTAAGAGGTTAGGAAGGTTGGTAGTGTGATCAATATTTTGAAAATGAGATCTAATATGGGTATAGGCTGGACAATCTAATAGAAAGTGCTTTTCATCTTCAACCTTCTTAGTGTCACAAAGGTGACGCACTCTTTCATCCCATGGCGTTTTAGGGATTGACCAACGCCCAGTTTCACTATGGAGCTCATGAGAATTTGTTCTTATCTTAGCAATGCTTATTTTTTTCTTTACACTTGGCAAAACAAATGGATAATTTTGATCTTCTAGATTAGAGTTGATTACATCTTTATAATACCTTAATTTTCTTTTTTCCTCTAACTCTTTATCACACCACATTTTTTCCTTAAATTTTGATTTGACATTTTTTTAATAGTATCTTTATTCTGCAAAATGGTTTCTTCCACGATTCCCCAATAGTTTAGCCAAGACCACGCATCTTTATGCCATCCTCGCTTGAGTCGATGGTGGTTATGACTTGATTTTGAAGCAATTTTAGGTAGCCTCTTGTCTTCCATGTTGTTTAACTTGTTCTTATACATTAGGTATCTATTCATAGCCATGCTCTCAATGGGGGAGAGGCTTGTTTCTATGAGGAGAATGGGATAGGGCGTATTTCCTTTAATTTTGAGATTATAGGTTATAAAATTATTTTGTATTTGCTTTATCTTTCTCCAAGATTCACGATAAATATTTTAATAGTATAATTTCTTTATTTCTTTAAAATTTTATAAGAAAAATAATTATAAAATTATAAATAAATGATAAAATCATACAATTAAAAAATATTTTTTTTATTAAATATTATTTAATTGTATGATTTTATCTTTATTTATTTATAATTTTATAAGAAAAATAATTATAAAATTATAAATAAACGATAAAATCATACCATTAAAAAATATTTTTTTCTTAAATATTTTTTAATTGTATGATTTTATCATTTATTTATAATTTTATAATTTTTTTTAATAATTTATTTATAATTTTATAATTTTTTTTTTAATAATTTATTTATTTATATATTAAATATTTTTTAATGGTATGATTTTATTATTTTTTTATAATTATATATATATATATTTTTAATATTTTAATAATTTTTTTTTAATAATTTATTTATTAAAATCTAAGGGTTATAATGATAGTTAACTAGAAATATTTTTTATTAAATATTTTTTAATTATATGGTTTTATCATTTATTTATAATTTTATAATTTTTTTAAATAATTTTTTTATAATTTTATTTTAATAATTTATTTATTAAAATCTAGGAGTTATAATGATAGTTAACTAGAGAGTTGAACTTGAGCTTCTTATAAATAATCTTGACGAGCTACCAATTCTTATAGATATATATTATTTACTCATCCCAAGCTAAAAAACAACATCCAAAGATAGTGGATACTATCAACCTTTTAAAGGAATTATAAAATGTTTAGCTTGAAAAAAATTGAAGGCCTTGAAATTCATTTTAAAATATTGAAATAAGGTGGCGTAATTGAAGGCCTTGAAATTCATTTTAAAATATTGAAATAAGGTGGTGTAATTGAAGGCCTTGAAATTCATTTTAAAATATTGAAATAAGGTGGTGTTTTGAGGGTATTTAAAAGAAAAAACAATTAGAGAAGCACTTAAGTGGATTTTAGGAGGAGATCATGGAGAAGGTTGTGTCCCAAATAAAAATAAGGTGGTGTAGAAACATATAAGTAGTTTTTAACAACAGATCATGGAGAAGGTTAAGTTTTATAGTTTGAGTTTAGGAATAGGTGTTGTTTCAATAGAGTTATTAATAAGAAAAAGTTTTTAAGAGGAGATCATGGATCATGGAGAAGGTTAAGTCTTATAGTTAGAGTTTAGGAATAGGTGTTGTAGGAATAGAGTTATTAATAAGAAAAAACAAGAGAAAATATCTTGGAAGTAGAAATTTAATATATGTTGGATCAAATAGAGGGAAAACACATCAAGATTTTTTATTATGTTATGATGGGAATAAAAGTGTCAATCAGATGAACTGATTAAGAGTGGGATGGGAGAGAGAGTCAAATCCCCTCATAAAAATTGAAGAAAAAATATACAKTTTTTGATGTTGGGACATAGTGGATCATGATATTTGGTAGATGGATGTTGGGACATAGGAGATCATGATATTTGGTAGATGGAGGATGAATAGGTAAGGAGCGTACKACTCTACAAATACTAAATTCCATCTTTGATGATGTCATTCTAATGGAAGAAATTGCATTGTTACCATATACATTTTTCCTAATAGCTCTTTATATTATAGCCTACAAGATTATTTTAAAGGATACGTTTTCACTAATATGCTCTATCTAGTATAATGGGGTCATTAACACATCTTAGTACACAAAGAAGTAACTTAAGCATAACCAATAATAGGAATAATCCAAAACACATAAAAAGATGGATCAAAGAAAAGGAAATTTCGTTAATCTTTTCAATCATGTTATGATGAGAAATAAAAGTGTTAGTCAAATTACCTAATTAAGAGTGGGATTAGAAGAGATAGTCAAACCCTCATGAAATTGAAGAAAATCTCTAGATTTTTTAAATATTTATTATTAATCTTGTTATTGATATGGAAGAAGCTACGCTAGGGCTTGAGGTTGTTGTAGGGGCTAGTCGGCTTTGCCGACTAGACCCACTAGTCGATTAGTCAAGTTGACTCCAGAAGTCGTTTAGGAAAGTCAGTCGAATAGATAGTTAAAGTCAACCGACCGAGTAGTTAAGAAATGTAAACCATTGGTAATTGTATACCATACATACATATACGTGTGTGTTTGGGGGGGGAGGGGGGTTATGTAATGAAAAGACAAAGATTTTTTTTCTATCTGATAAAATGTATTGATGGTTCTCCCACTTCTTGTGTATGTCTAGTTGTGTTTCTAAGTGTCTCTATATATGATGTTGTGATGTGTATTGCTTTGTGTAAGGATCTACAGATAAATTCTCATAATTTCCCTTACACTACAACATTGGTTCCATTGCCGGTAGTTATGAAATTGGGCATGGATAGAGGAAAAGGAACATAGATGTTAACCTTGGAGGATATACACAAACCGACTCATTTATTTTCAGAGATGCACAAACGATTCTTAGAAGCCATTCTAGAAGTACTAGACGAATATCTCAATCAATCTAATTCACAAACTCATTCCTTATGATCAATTGGTGCATAAAATCATAAATGAAGGAAGAACAAACCTCAATGTGTGGTTCGAGAAAATCGTGCATGATTACATTGAAGAACAAGCTATTGAAGATAGAGAGTCAACCAAAACCATCAAAAACAAATTCTACACAGAATTACACGACGAGTTCCTTTGCATTGTCCCGTCTTTAATTCATAAGTTTATTTTAGACAAGGGAGTTAGGGACATCGTTGAATACCAACCCCTTCTGAAAAATCCTCCTTTGAATTCCAATTGGCAAGGAAAACAAGAAGAGTGGGAAAATTTTCTAGAATCTAACTGCAAAGACATGAGAGAATCTTGGGATTGTTTTATGAAGAAATAAAATCAGCCAAAATAAGTAACATTGGATACCATAAGTAATTCGAGCTGATGATGGGGGGTTGGACAATCTGTGAGATGAAATAAGTTGAAGTCGAAGCACACCCAAGTCAAACAAGTCAGAAGTCTAGGGGAAGATAATTGAATCAAGTACAAAGTATACACATCGAATGAAGACCCATAAACCCTCAATATTTATTCAAAAACTGGAGCGATACCATAGAAAAAAGAGGTGAGAAGAGTTGCAAAACAAAATGGATACCCGAAATTATCATAGGAAACCCACCCAGGCATGACACTTTGCTAGAGAAACCCTTGAGAGCACCTCGACAGCTCCTGGGAGGAGTGAAATCTTGCAAAAGAGTATGGTAGCAGGTGGCACCCAACAAGCAATTGACCAAGTCGATAATATAGATATCGACAATTCATGACCCACAGTTCAACTTTCCCCTGTAAGAATCCCTAGCCCACACATTGCAGACTTCCTTTTCTAGAGATTTCATGTGGATTGCTAGGGGAAGTCTGCAGACAACTAGGATAATACCTACCCACTGTCACCTTAGATAAGTATTATCGTCACTTTATAGGTGAAGTGATCACCTCAAGAGGGGAATCCTGGGTGACTCTAGGGGGATTTAGACATAAGATGGAGATATTATGAGAGGAACCTCTTAGGTCAATGATGGAAGAAGTATGAGGGTTTTAAAATGAATCTTTTTGGAAGGAATTGATTGCCAAAGACTTGAGTACCTGCACCAAAGTGTTTGACTTGCCAAAAAAAATACAAATAAGAGTGATAGAAGCCTTAAGATCAATGGTATAATAAAGTGAATCTTGTTGTCCTAATTTAGAAAAGTAAACATATATATATATATATATATATATATATATCAACAATGAAATCAATTACTTACTACAGAAATAACCATAAAAAACATCAAGTATTTATTGGCCAATTGTTGGTTGTGGAGCCTGATTATCTTCCTGATTCAGAGGTCTTTGTTTTCAGCTATGTTTATACCCAATGAATACTTTAAAACCTAGAAGAATGTACACACCTCCATGCGAAGCAGTGAAGGGGGGATTTCCCTCTCTTCGGGGTCTTGTGGGGGGGCTATTCTCCCCACTGGGGGGTCCGAGGGCAAGCGAGCCCCCGACGGGGGTTTGGGGGACAACGTTCCCCGAAGGAAAAATTTCCTTGTAAATGTAGACTGTAATTTCATAGTAAATATGGACTGTTCATTATAAGGTCACAGATCTTATGGTAGAAGTTATGTTAGGGTTTTTTTCCCTAGAAGGAAACCCTGTTTTATGAGGGAAATGTATTGTGGCTATGTATCATTGTGAATATTGTATTATGAGTGAGGAGACTGTGAGAGAAATAAGAAGAAGTTACAACGAGTGTGCTATAGGTTGTATCCCTTCATTTGATGGATAATAATAAAAGAAGGACCTGACAATTTATTTGGTGGACATAGCCCACACTGGGTGAATCATGTATATTTGTGTCTCTATTGTATTGTGTATCTTTTGTGTTTTATTTACGCAATTGTTTTTTTATTTTATTGCTCTGCGATACTGTTTTTCTAACAACTGATATCAGAGCGAAAGGCAACTCATAGGAAAAGAGGGTTCCTGGTTCGAGTGGGAGCAATGGCGGAAGATGGAATGTTTAGGGTCGAGAAACTTAACAGCCAAAACTACCAGTTATGGAAGATGAATATGGAAGATTATTTATATCAGAAGGATCTATTCTTACCATTGGGTGGAATAGAAAAGAAGTTGACGACCATGAAGGACAAAGAATGGGAGGTTCTTGACAGAGAGGCACTTGGAACGATATGACTGAGCCTGGCAGCGTTGGTGGATTTCAATATTTCGAAAGAAAATACAACGAAGGAGATGATGGATGCATTGGTTAAACTGTATGAAAAACCCTTGGCGTCCAATAAGGTATTTCTAATGAAGAGATTATTTAATATGAATATGTCAGAAGGTGGGTCTATTGTAGATCATTTAAATGAATTTAATACAGTTACTAATCAACTAAGTTCTGTAAAAGTGAACTTTGATGATGATGCCAGGTCTCTTCTAATATTTTTCTCATTGCCATAAAGTTGGAATGGCTTGGTCATGGTTGCAAGTAACTCTATCTCTAGTTCAAACACTCTAAAATTTGATGATGTTGTTGGTGTTATCCTTAGTGAGGAAATGCGACGGAAAAACACATGTGATACATCAGGTAATGCGTTAAACATGGAGAACAGGGGAAGACAAAAGGATAGAGGAAAGGGCTTAGAGAACCGTAGGAATTCTAGGAAGGGAAGATCCAAATCCAGAATTGGAAACATAGAGTACTAGAATTGTGGAAAGAAAGGACATCTGAAGAAAGATTGCAGAGCTCCAAATAAACAAAGAGATGGACATCAGGAGAAAAATCAGAAAGAAAATGTAACAAGTGATGTGTTACAAGATTCTTTGATTCTTTCTATAGACAATATTTCTGAGTCTTGGGTAGTAGATTCATGGGATTCATTTCATGCCACACCCCATAGGAAACATTTTCTAGATTATGTTCAAGGTGATTTTGGACAGGTTCATTTGGGTGATGATGCACCATGAAAAAATGTTGGAATGGGAAAGGTAAAAACAAAGCAAAGGAATGGAAACCAATTATTGTTGAAAGAGGTAAGACATGTTCCATATTTAAGGAAAAATGTAATTTCAATAGGGTAGTTGGAAAGTGAAGGTTGTATATCCATATTTACAGATAAGGTGTGGAAGGTCGCCAAAGGATCACTGGTGATAGAAAAAGGAGAGAAGGTAGGTACATTGTATTTATGTATTGGCAATACTGACTCTTCTATATCTTTATCATCTATAGGAGTGGATACAACAATGTGGCATCATAGGCTTGGACACATGAGTGAGAAGAGGATGCAGATACTTCACAAAAGAAATTTGTTGCCATATCCTAAACAAATTGATTTGGATTTATGTGAGCATTCTGTTTATGGAAAACAAAAGAGAGTCAGATTTCTTAGAGTCAGAAAAGAAGAGTGAAAGGTTAGAGCTTGTGCATACAAATGTATGGGGACCAACTCAGGTATCATATCCTCGTGGCTCTCATTATTATGTTACTTTTATTGATGATGCAACTAGAAAAACTCGGGTTTATTGCATTCGAAAAAAATCTGATGTTTTTGATACTTTTAAGAAATGGAAAGATTTGGTTGAGAATGAGATAGGAAAAATGTTGAAGTGTCGTATATCAGACAATGGAGGTAAATATTGCAGCAAGGAGTTTGATGATTACTATTCATACCATGGGATTCGTAGAGAGAAGACAGTTTCAGGAACACCACAAGAAAATGGTGTGTTAGAAACGATGAACAGGACAATCATGGAGTGTGCAAGGAGTATGGGATTGCATGCTAGGTTTCCCTTACAATTCTGGGAAGATGTTGTAGATATTGTTGTTTACTTAGTTAAAAAAAGACCTTTGATGGTGAATTAGGGATGCAAAAAGATGTTTTTAGATATTTTTCAGATCATCCAAATGGATATAGCAAATATTTTCTACAACAACAACTTTTACCCCAAGGAATTAGCCAAATATTTTCCCAACAATAGCCAACATTAAGTAGATTAACAATAACAACTTTCCAACTATTTACAATGGTAAAAGAGTGACAAATTAATCTTGAAAAATAGATTTTGCAACAACCCTAATGGTTGTAGCATAAGTTTATAACAACAACAATATATCCTTGACCAATCAAAATGCCCTAGTGGCTCAAGCAAGCGATTAAGGTAAATAATTGATTCCACTTTGAACAAATTCAATATCTCGTAAAATCATGTATTTCAATGCAAACATTTTATTTCTCCAATGCAATAAATGATTAGTGCCTTTCCAAATGGTTTATGGAGTATTCTTGTACTAGGTTAGGCCTACTACTTTTCAAGGGGTGTAAAACCTTTTACTCCCTTGAACAAGTAACCCTAACAAGGTAAGATCTAGGAGGGTGTAAACCCTTTTACTCCTCCTAGCAACCTTTGCAATAGTCCTTTCAACAAACAACAATGATAAAACTTGGTGGAGGGTGTATTCCCTTATACACCTCCAAGGATATAGCCAATAACAACCATGGAACAAGAAAGAAACCTAATAAATGAATATTTTACTTACAAATTCCAAGAAAAATGCCAAGACAAACCCTAGTTACCAAGAATTTGCATCACCAAGCACCACTTACTTCCATAAGACAAGAGATAAACCATATTACAATAGAGAGAGAGAATGAATT
Organism: Picea engelmannii; assembly: GCA_009831015.1. Classification (NCBI taxonomy): domain Eukaryota; kingdom Viridiplantae; phylum Streptophyta; class Pinopsida; order Pinales; family Pinaceae; genus Picea; species Picea engelmannii. The sequence goes on along the minus strand of ML799365.1, from coordinate 78,238 downwards.
TTCCCAGGTAGGGTGAACATTTCAGCAAAGTATCGTTCTCCACATTGGATAGCTATGATAAAAATGAAATAGAGATGATCTCTATTTATACAAAAACCTCTAATAAGAGTTTTCCCACAAAACTCAAGGTAAACCAAAAATTAATGGGACAATAACCCTTACTTTGCTCTTTTTAGACAATAATAATGTTTAATTCATAATTTTCACATGAAAGAAACCCTAAAAGTAAAACGTCACCCTTCTAGGGAAACGTTTTGGCACTTAGAAGAAAAACGTGGGGTTGAGGATGAATGCGCTAGACCTATAAAGGAAATGTGTCCTCAGTCCAAGTATCTCCTCCATAATCCAAGGAGTTCTTCCTTCAAATCGTGCCATGTTTCCTCATCACCACCAAACCCTAACCCATGCATGACGTCAAGCCCTCAAAGTGTGACTTTTTGGCCTTCAAAGGCAAAAAATTGGGCTAATAGGGGCATGGGTGAGGTCCTCCAAGGAATCTCTTAGGACTTCAAAGGATTTCATCATCATATATAGTGTGGGCCATGTTATCCAACCCATGGGATTCAATCCCCAAGGAAACACAAGCTAGGCTTGTTCTTCCAAATATGCCCACCAAACAAGGTCCTGCAAAGACAATGAATACACCCTCCAAGTATCTCAAGTCAAATGCATAATGATGAGTAAATCAAGTCAATAAAAGAGCCACCTAATCATGTGTATCCAAAACTACCTCATTAAACTAAACAATTTCTTAAAGACCCTATGCAACTTACCAAGTTTAGGCATGGGAGGGTTGAAAAGGTAACCTATTGGGTGAATTGTCCCCTAGGTCAAGGAGTGTTTATTGAGTGGAACCCCTTTTTAATACATGTCGAAAAGATCATATGGATGGTGGAAAGACTCTTGGGAATGGGGTTCATGACATACAAGGGATAGTAGTGTCTCATTTATGGGTGCCTTTGTAGATGGTGTGTTGCACCTTCATTTTCAATGCATCCTTTTTCCAAGCTCATTCATTATCATGAAATAATTAAGGTCCAAACAATGGGTAATCCATAGGGTGAATCAATTAGCTTGGGTGGAAGTACTAAAGTGTCACTTGAAGGAAGAAGTACACATAGTTGTTACACACCAAAATTTCACACTTAAGTTACACACCCTAAGTGTCACAAGTATTGCAAAGTGACATATGCACCTCGGTAAGTGTCGCATGCACTATCAAAAGTGTCATGTGCACCTTCCCAAGTGTCAAATTCACTTTGTGAGATATCACCACCCCTTGACGCCATGAAAATAGTTTTTCCTGACCCCTAATACATGTGGGATAAGGAAACTCATCTTTTTTAGATCAAAGCACATATTTTCCTCGAAAATTTTGACATTTTTATGAGCATTTATGAATGGTGGCACCCCCCTGGCCATATGTAGGAAGATTCAGTGCTCCCCTTCCCATGTATAGGGATCACCACTTTTGGTGAATGGTTCCCTGTCTCTCACTATGGGGGAGAACCATTCTTGTTGAAAGGGGGATCTCCTCCATCTTATTCTATGGGCCAACTCATTCAGATTGGGTTAGTTGTGTTCGACCCCCATTCTTGGGATTTAATTTAGGATTTTATCCAAGCCTTAATGAGCCATATCCTCAACCATAACCCTCATTTTCTCATGGTGGTTGTGCCTCTCAAGCCTATATATTGAGGTATTTCCAAGGTGAAAAGGAGGAATATTTAAGGTATAAAACCTTTGATCCCGTGTGAGGTAATTAGTCAGAGTATCATCATTTTGATCTTGGTAGATTTGTGAAAGTGATGGACAAGGAGAGATTGGAGAGGCTACAACTACATAAATTGTGGTATGTAATTATTCTCTTTGGGTTCTCATTTGAATATACTTGGCGTATTTCCTTCAAGATTTTGTATTCTTGCATGTGCTTGTCTAATGTTCCTTCAATCTTTGTAGATAAATTTGTTTGATCTAATTGAATAGAGTAGGGGGTGGTGATTTCTCTTTTCTTCCTATTGTAGGTATCAAGTTTCATAAGATAGTTTGGAGATCAAGCTCAGAATGGAAGAAATGAGGACAAACTTCGAAACAAGGTGCATCACACCCTTTCTCCCTCTCTCTTTCCGATTTATTAAACCGAGTTCAAAGGAATGTTAATGTCCACCTATAGAGTTTTTGTCTTGGTATAGGGTCTGTAATCCAAGGGATATTTCATTTGTCCATAGACGAAACATTCTGTAACAATAGTGCCATGGGGGTATAGTCTAGCTTGTAACACACTTTGTGTAAATCCCTTAATCAAGTGGGACATTTATGTTATGTGTTTTCTTTTGCAGGTCTTTGATTTTTTAGGAGAAGCATTTCATTGCTCTCAAGACGTATTTGGGTAAGCATCTAGAAGGATCATAATATGGATTTTAACTTTTTCCAGCTACATGCCTCTGGGCCTTTAGCCCCTTCTTCCCATGAAATGAGGGGCAATCCCTTCTTGGGTATGTACACCCAAAGATCCCAAAATATAAGGATATGAGGGGATGAAGTGTGGAAAGTATGGTAAAAAATGGCATGAAGAATCATCAAGGGGCCTCCCAGTAGAAAAACCATCCCTAAGGGTGACCACTTACTAGGGCACAATTTCAACCACCAAGGTGAAAAAAGGTAAATATCATAAGGTCCAAGTAGGCATTAAATAATCAAAATAAGTTTCAAATGAAAAAAACTCAAATTCCTCAAATATTGAAATGACACTCACCATAATACCTGACTTGTACCCTTTTGGACATGCAGTTTTGGATATACTTTTGAGAAGAATCCAAGTATGAATAAAGTGCACAGAAGGAAGGATTCACACTAAAGGAAGGAATCATGCATAAGGAAGGATTCATGTAGGAGGAAGGATTCACGTAGAAGATAGAAAGCGCACATAAGGATGCAAAGGATGGAGATAGCGCTAAGACAGAAGGAGAAATCAAGCGAGTGATAAAAGGAAACGCAAACGTAGATAGTGTGACTTTCCAGAAATAGAAGGAAAACAAAAAAATTGTATAAAGAACAAGAAGTAGAAGAAGAAAATAACGAGTTAAATGAAAATGGCTATGCCATGCATTGTAATGGGCTATTTTGGGAAGGATAAGAATAGATATTGAAACCCTAGATTTTGGGGTTGTTGGCACAGGGGCAGACCTAGGGTTCAACTCTTCAACAACACACCAACAAAACCCTAACTACCAACCCTTTCGGAAACACCCGCGAAGTAGATGAAGTCTCACCCGAGGTAGAGGCAGGGGTGGTTGCAGGACTCAAGTGTATGCAACCTTAGCTGGGACACAGATATGTGATTGTACTACTTAATAAATCACTTAGCACCTTCGGTTCCTTAATATACAATCAGAATCTACTTCGCTGATAAAACAAAGCCTTGCAATATTCACATTATCCTACTGTATCCAAGCACTTAGCATAGGTAAATAGATCAAATTAATCATTAAGCACATCCATGTATATCAGATCTAGCATTGCCACATATAATAAGCACAAAGCAAGTAGATCTATCCAACTACATCAAAGCACTTAGCAAAAGAAGACATAAACTCATTAAGATAAGAAAAAAGCATCATAACACAGGATTTACGTGGTTCACCTCTCTCCTGGGGCTACATACACCAACTCTTCTTCTTTATAGTCTTCGGTCAATCGATTACAAGAACGGAGCCTCAAAACCCTTACTTCGCACAGGAAAAAAGATCTGCGCAACTCGCTAGATCCCTCTTCGTTGCGTTACAACACTAAGCCTCCTATTGCATCGCACAGGGACTTGCACTCAGCTCTACAAGTCTTACATAGACTGCACAAAGCCTTGATCAAACAGATTCAACTCTTGGCACTTAGCCTACATCACATAGATATATCATCCAATACTTATTTATATGGCCTAGACATCTATATATACATACAAAATAGGCCTAAACATGGGTAAACCCATGGGCCGACATCCCCTTCTCGCTACATATTCCCAAAAACCCAAGAAGGGGGCCGAGATCCCATGATATTCGCTTCATCTTGCACTCCTCCTTCGAAAGGCTATCAATGTTCCAAAATAGGTCATCATGACCAAGAAATTCCCAAAACTTGGTCAAGGGCCAACAGGCCCCCAACATTCACCTATGAATCGTCCCGAGTCACTCTAGTCTGAGCAATTCTGCCTTGAACACCTCAAGCTTGGCTCGAGCTGCTTCGACTTGCTTCTTTGATGTGGCCTCTTGTTCAATGAACTCCTGGATCACTGCGTCGTTCACTGGTCCTTCTAGGTGTTGTTCTGCTATGATGACGAGTTGTTCTAGCTCCGTTCCTTGGTTCTCCACCTCTGTAAACAACTGGCATGACTTATCTTGCACAGGTTGAAGCTGTTGAGTGACTACCATCACTTTGATTTAAATCATATGGATCTGTTGCTGAGCTGTGCATTGTTCATAAGATCTCTTCATTCTATCTACAACTGGCAGGGCCTTTAGCTGTGCTTGTAGTGTATATGTGTTCTTCTTCGCTTCTTGGAGCTGCGACTCCAATGCCTATAACTCAGGATTATTAGTGAGGTTTTCATATGTTTGAGCGCTCCGGTTACTCAGCTGCTTGCACTCCAAGGCAAGAGATCTTAATCTATCAACTGCGCTGCAGGCAGTGGCTTTCGTTTGGTCTTGTACATCTTGTGGGGTCTCGGGCACAGTGTGGAGCTCCAAGTCAGCTATGCGCTACTGGAGCTACTGGATTACGTCTTCGATTTGTGCCACCTGCTATGGAACTCGTTCTTCGACCTTTACTTCAATGATTGTCAAAGAGTGAAGTGCCCTGTGGAACATATCCTGTACTTTGAGTTGCTCTGCGATCAACTATTCCTTTTATTTATGCAGGTGGGATTTTTCTTCATCAAAACTCTCTTGTAGAGTAATCTTCTCACATTCGGCAGTACTGCACTGCTCTAGAAGGTCTTCCTGTGCTTGCGCCAAATCCTGGGTGGCTTGCACTGTCTTCTCCTGTGCTCGTCGAAGGTGAGCTTCGACTGTATCAACGATTTGATGGAGTTGAGTTGGCTCATCTCTTATTTCTGGTGTTCCTAATGATAGAGGCATAGTAGAAACTACGGGGCTAGACTGTAGTGCCTATTTCACTTCTTGAAGTTCAACCTTGATCCGACTGAAGACCTCCTCCTTCTTCGCTTCTTGCTTCTCTACTATCTCCAACGAAGCATCGTTTAGTGTTGCGACGATGAAGTCAAAGTCATCTGAAGTGAGGGTGGTCTCAAATTTGGTCCTGGTTGCTTTCGATTTCTTCCTTGAAGAAGGTTTCAGAGGGGAAACCTTCCTTTTCTTTGGGGGGTCCTCCTCATCTCTAGGCGGTGTAACTTTAACTTTCTTCGGTTCAACTTCTGTGCAATCTATCCTTTCATCAACACCTCCTTTCTTAGGTGAGATAGAAGTAGTCTTCATGGATGCGATGTCTAAATAATCGACCTCTTCAGTCTTCTTTGTCTTTCTAGGTCCAGGTATGTCCATCGTAGTTTCTAGACTGTCAACATCAGACATCTCCGCAGGGTTCACTGGAACAAGGAGGTTCACCGACCATTCCTTAGTAATCTTTTCTAAGTCTTCCTTTGTTAGTTTGTAGTACAACTACAATTGTTGTTTATGCTCATCAATGCACACTGTGATATATATGAAATGGTGGTCCGTTCTGAATTTATTCAATGGCCTAAACTTGTGGAGTGTGTTCGGGCTTATACGAGGCTTGGACTGGATAGTGGTCTTCAGATGGTTGTAATAAGTGTGGAAGACAACATTTGATTGCCACTTCTTGTTCATTTCGCTGGAGTACCACAACATACTAAACTTCGTGGCCAGTGGTTCAAAGGGCTCGATGTACGAGAAGGTCGCACATTCCGTCATCTCCCATGTGATGAACGCGATTAAGATGAGAATCCAATTGAAGTGGAACTCATATCCTTGGTATTGCGCTTCCCTACAGTCTAATTCTAACTGGTTCACCAAGTACTTCACCCAATTCATGTGTAGGCCCTCCGTGCACTTCCCTGCGAGGTCGACTACAAATCTGGTTACTTGGGTGGGCCGGTTCTTGCGAACTAATTTCCCTGCAATCAATTGACAGGCTAGGTGCATTGTTATATTGCTTCACCATGGAATAAATCCCGTGATATTTTCTTCATCTTGCGCTCCTCCTTCGACAGGATGTCGAAGTTCCAAAACAGGTCATCATGACCAAGAAATTCCCAAAACTTGGTCAAGGGCCAACAGGGGAATGAATATGTAATAGGATTGGGATATATATAAAGATATAGATATATATAGAGAGGGGGGGATATATGTATGTGTATGTAAGTGTGAGAAGATGTGCATGGAAGAGAATTGAGGTTATGGAAATATCATAAATGTAATAGTCAGTTAGTAAGAAAGAAGATGAATAAAGGAGTTTAGAAAGGATATTATGTCTTGTGTTCTTACTTGTCTTTATGCATTCATGAGTGATGACATACTTCCCAGAATGAATTTAGTATATGAATGGGTTATGCTGGAATGTTCATGTATGACTGTGATAGTTTAGGTAATAATAAAGAACATACATAAGTTAATATCGGGAAGAATGATTCACACATCAACCTCCCTTTCCCTTACTGTTGCAGAAACCTAGTTCTTGCAGCCCCAATAGATACCTTGGGTGAGACTTCATCTGCACAAGAAGGTGATGTCGAAAGGGCCGGTGTCTTTAGAGTTTTTTCATTCATGGTCAAACCAAACCCTGGGTCTAATAACCCCTGCGCTGACAAGAAGTAGCCAACAATGGTTCTGTTGTCAGGACTGGGAATTTGCGCCTAAGGGAATTTTTTGGAGGCCGACTAAGAAAGACATCACAAAATGGTTGGAATGAAAAGAACGTGACTTCTCATGACAAGAGAACATGAACCCTAATATGAGTGATGAGGAATGGATGCAAAATTATGTGTTCATATATCAACATGAAATTTTCCTTGGTGAATTCCTAGAAATTTTGACTGAGTGGCTAGAAAGGTTAGTAGAGAAGACAAGAAGGTTTAGTGTTTTAGCACCGAAGAATTGGACTTTGGAACTGGAAAGGTAGCTAAATTCGGTAAGTAACCCAACTACTCGAGCAATTGATTTTTGGTTTGATAGTATACTAGGGGGTTATGTTATAGAATTTGTTGTATATTGCATTCAATCATACAGTGTTGCATAAAGAAAGTTTTTCAAAGGCCCACGTGGGAGGTTCTTGAAATCATTGAATATGTGGATAAATATTCTATTATGTGAAAATCATATGATGATAATGGAGTCCGATAGCTAAACAATACTCGTGCATATAGGGGAGTTGGAGGATAACAGAAGGATCGACAGAGAAAAGGGAGGAAGCCATGAAAGAGGAAGGAAGGGATTGTGGATGAAAGAAGATAGTACACTAGAGGAAGACTACCAATTTGGAGAGTTTCATGGAGGAAGGAGGTATAAAAGGAAAAATATTGGGGCTAGGAGAGAAGATACTCACAATGAGACAAAAGTACGGGAACCTTGCACACAAGTCCAAATTGGAGAGATACTAGATATAGTAGGCGAAGAAGAAGGATGTTAGTCTCATCCAGTAATAGAAGAGTTGATAAGTCCTACTCAGACAAGATCCTGTATTGAATCCACAACCCCATGTGCATCACCACATACAAAAATAGCATTTGAAGACTTATCGAAAGCCATCATTGTTAGCCAAGGAGGACAAAACAATACCAATCGAAATAGTGGGAGTAGTGCGTAGAGTCAAAATCAGAGTGTACCAACATCACCAAGAGGAGGGGATACACAAACCAACATGGCTAGGATAGATAATACTCTTATCCTTCCATAATTCAAGGGAGTAGGGTTAGAGGACCCGAAACAACACTTGTTTGTCTGCGAGATAGTTTGGGCCGCTAAAAACATATAGGACGAAGTAGTGACATTTCTGTAGTTAGCAAAAACATTTAGGGGCCGTGCGCTAGTATGGTATATGAAGTTACAGGGTATTACACCTACTATACATGGTAGGACTTTGGAAGAAATAAAGCAAGTGCTATTAAAGGATTTCAAAAAGACAAATTTAGAATCATAGTATATTACTGAAATAAAGGAGATCAAACAGAGTCAGTATGGGATTACGATCAATGAGTTAAGGATGTAATGGGGAGACTGAATTACGATCGTAATCAAGAGTGGCTCATTGGAGGATTACTGACCCACATTTGTAGAAAACTAATCCAACAGAAGGTTGTGTCGCATCCCAAGGCACTATAAATCATGATAAAATTAGATTTGTCACCAGAAGGAGACACTAGGGGAATGGCGCAAGTTCAGACATAGTTATATGCATTAACAATTCAGGTAGCTAAGCTTACCAAATGAAGGGGAAAAAAAGAACAAATTTGGTGTACCAAGTGTAGGATGGAGGGCCACCACAAGGCCGAATACCCAACATTCATGCAGTACTTGGTAGTAGGAGAACCGATTCCACTGCTCGAGGGAGGATACTACAAGATATGTAAGAAATGGGGACATCATCCCACTTAGTGTCCATTACTCCAAAAATACCAGAGTACTCTAAATAACTTGTTTTGCAATTTTTGAAAATCAATAGGACATGAAGAAAAGAGTTTTCGTGCATTCAACCTATTAAGGGAGTGCACATCAGATATATACCACATCCAAGAAGAGAATACTGACACGAATGCGAGTGGTGCACAGTATAAAACTCGGAGAGGTTTTAATCAAGGGAACATAATTTTTTTTGGCAAAGGTCGAGGTAGAGGGAATTTTGGTCACAGAGGATGAGGATCGATTATCTATTATAATTTTAACCAACCAGGAAACTTAGCCCGAGATTACCAAAAGCGATGTACCACATGCACATATTGCAGAGCACTGGATCACGCAACGAAGGACCATCCTCAACTAGTTGAAAAATGACAGGCTAAAGGAAACCCAAATCATAATCCACATAAGAATCAGAATGTGCAAATGATATCAGTTGAAAAATGCAGTGAAGGACCAAAAATTGAAATCGTTATAGGTGGAGGAGCTCTCACAGACGCTAATATGAAAACTCAAGGAAATCAAATAGAACAATGGGTAAGGAAGTCAGTGGGGCCTATGCCAACATTCAACCTGCAATAGGAAAAAGAGACATATTAGAGTGAACAAAAGGAAATACTTGAACTACACGGGGAAGCATCCACATCATCACTACCTCATCTACAAGACTTAGTAGTAGCTGCGAAGTCAAGTGCACAAGTAAGTACACTAACCAAATTCTTAAAAAAATGTGTAGAACTGATGAGAGATCGAACTGCGCTTATTATATTATACAAAATGATTTATCAGTGCACAGAAGGAAGGGACACCCCTGTCACATAGAAAATGGTAAACCTAGTACTACACAGGAAGAGAACTAATGGGGAATTCAAGTTTAATACCCAGATTGGGGAATATGATGTGGATAATGTTATCCTAGAATTAGGATTGGATGTGAATGTGCTACCTAAGTAGACATGGGAGATGATGGGTGAACCTGAATTAATATGGTCCCCTGTTCAGTTATGTCTCAAAATTCAGTATAAGATAGTCCTGATAGGGCGACTAACGGGGGTACCTGTAAACATAGATGGGGTGAGCAAAATTGCGGATTTTGAAGTGATTGCGATAGTAGACGATATTCAACCATATCTATCTTTAATGGGACTAGAATGGGAGGTTTATAACCATGCAATTATTAACTTGAAAAGAAGGGAGATGATCTTCGATGTTGGGGATCTAAAGGTTATTGCACCCTTGGACCCATAAGAAGGGAAGAGATATACAGAGTCAGTAAGAGTGAATGACATGAACAATTTAATATAATTTGAATGCGTGCATGGAGGATTATGTCGAGCCAACAATGGATGGTGTGCTCAGTTGGAGAAATTTCAGTTCATGCGCATCAAATTTAGAAGGTCGTCTAGAGAATTGGTAGCAGAGGATGCATGAAGTATCAAATAGAAGATGAGCTTGTATAAACCGATATTTTCTCTAGATTGGCACATAACTATATGACCCACCCAGGTACGATGGACTAAATGAGATTAATGTGTTTATAAAATAATTTTAATTAAAGGTACCTGAACAACTTAAAGGTACCTGAACAACATAGGTTGTTAGCACTAGATGTTGTCTTAAAATCAACTCCAACTAGATGGTGGTCTGTGTACAGGAAGAGTATTAAGGACTCAACACAGTGTAGTAGACTCATGAAGATATTATTTGGACTTGAAATAGAACTAAGTGCATAGAAATACACAAGATAAAGTGACCCGATGGATCACATGGAAACATGTAGGGCTTTATGGTTCTCAGTATCAGAGATAGAATGCATGCACATATTCATACACACATTGGATACAATCCTGAGGAATTGGTATTTAGAATTGGAGACGCGCAAAGAGACAAAAACATGGGAAGGATTGGTCCATATATTCAAAGTCACATTCACATTTGAAGATGAATCTCCCTCCATACAAGGATCCCTATAGTCCATTTGAACAAAGATCTTCTCGAAGGTCGAATTGGTGGAAGAAGAATCCCTAGGAAGTGCGCACACAACCAAATTAATGGTCCAGAAGATATTAGAATGCTATAATGTCATGGACGATGAATATGATGAAGGGTACCCAAAGAATTTCTAGGTACCAAAGATAGAAGGCACACACGCAATAGAAGGTCCAGATTTGGTATCTACCACACACACACAACCAATAAAAACAAAGAAAATCAACATTGGGACAATGGAGAACCCTAAGTTTTCACACATAGGAGACTATTGGAATGATGAGACAATTGAGAAAGTGGCAACATTATTACAGGAATATCATGAATTATTTCCCACTACATTCTCAGAGATGAAGGGGATAGCAGGTGACTTAGGGGAGATGAATATTCCACTAAAACCTAGAGATAAGCCAATACGACAAAGACTGTACATGTTGAACCCAAGGTGTAAGGAGAAGGTTAAGACTGAACTAGATATAATGCTCGATGCTGGAATCATTGAACCAGTCAAAGAATCTGAATGAATTAGTCCTATGGTGGTGCAGGAAAAGAAGATTGGAGGGATTAGGATCTACGCCAACTTAGGGAAGAAGAATGATGCATGATTACATGACCCATTCCCAAACCCATTCACTGATGAAGTACTGGAGAATGTAGGAGGCCAAGAAGCTTAGTCATTCACTGATGGATTCTCTTTCTACCATCATATAAAAAACGCACATGAGGAAAAACATAAAACCACATTTGCGACATAATGGGGAAGTTATCAATACACGATGATGCCATTTCGATTAAAGAATGCCCCTACAATGTTTTCTAGAGTGGTTGTGGCCACATTCAAAGAGTTAATCCATTAATTTTTGGAAGTGTACAGACTACTGGACGGTATTCAGTCTACTACAGGATCATATTTAAGTTCTTCGACTCATGTTATATATATGCAGATAGTGTCATATTTCGTTGAACTTAAAGAAATGCATCTTTCTTGCACCATTCAAAATTATACTAGGAGAAACTTTGGGCCATAGAGGTTATTATAATAAGTTTATTCAAGGCTACGTGTAGATTACAACACCCATGGAAAATTTGTTGAAGAAATAAGTCAAGCTCCAATGGAATGAGGATTTCTAGAAGGGGATGGACACACTAAAACATAGACTAGTCATTGCACCCATTTTAGTCTTCCCATATTGGAACAAAGAGTTTCATGTCCATGTCGATGCATCATCCATTGCACTAGATGCATTGCTCTCACAACCAAGAGAAGGTGAAATCGATCATCCGATTGCATTCACGAGTAGGAAGTTGTCTATATTTGAAAAAAAAATACCATTACCGAACAAGAAGGCCTGACATGGTCTATGCGCTCCATAATTTCAAACATAACCTACTTGGGTCTCACTTCAATATGTACATAGACCATTCTGCATTAAAATACTTAGTCAATAAGCGTTTCTTAGGAGGCAGAATATGCAGATGGGTGTTACTATTTTAGAAATATGATTTTAAGGTCATTGTAAAACACATGAAATTGAATGTAGGACCAGATCATCTCTCATGGATCTTGATAGGAGAGGATGCAGGTAATTTAGATGATAATTTCTCGGATGCACAGTTATTCGCAGTTAGGATGGTGCATGATTATTTCACGAACATTGTGGAGTTTCTACATACATGTGTGGCTCCCTTGGACATGACGGTGGCACAGAAGAAACAATTGGTAGTCAAGGTAGAAGAATATCAAATAATTGTATGGAAATTGTATAAGTTAGGGGCAGATGCAATGTTGAGGCGTTGCATACTGGAAGACAAAAGAACAACCATATTGGAGGAAGCACACAATGAGATTGTTGGAGAAAATTATGTAGAAAAAACAATGACACATAATATTTGATGCACAGGGATTTGGTGGCCTACACTATTCAAGGATGCAAATGAGAATTGTCAGTCCTGCGACATATGCCAAAGAGTGGGTAAACCATCTTGACGAGATGAAATTCCATTAAATCCAAAAGTTACGTTGCAACAATTCGATAAGTGGGATATTGATTTTGTGAGTCCCATCAACCCACAGGCAAGGATATCAGGAGCAAGATACTTCATCACTACAACCGAGTATTTAACCAGGTGGGTAGAAGCAACACAAACTACTGATTTCACTGTAGAGACTACTGCGTGGTTTCTATTTGAGAATGTAGTCACCACGTTTGGATGTTCATGCGTATTACTTAGCGATCAAGGTACACACTTTCTTAACCAAACCATTGATGCAGTAACTGAGGAATTTCATATTCATCATTAGAAAATTACACCATATCACCCTTAGGATAAAGGCACAGTAGAAGCTTTCAATAAAATTTTGGAGAATGCTTTGAAAAATATTTTCAATGTTGGAAGAGATGATTCATACTTACACATCCCTACGATACTATGGGCATACATAACTAAAAGTAAGAATATGGTCGGGAAGACACCATTCCGGTTGGTCTATGGACATGAAGCAGTAATTCCAATGGAGTTCATTGTACCTAGTCTGCGCATTGCATCCATCACTGAGCTTTCAGAAACATGTGCAATAGAGGAGATATTAGTGCAGTTATTCCATCTTGAGGAGGACAGTTTTCTGGCTGGATTCCATCAATAGGTGCAGAAAGTCAGAGAGAATTCCTGGCATGATTGACATATTGGAACCAAGAAATTCCAAATCGATGACTTGCTCCTTCTCTACGAAAAAAAAGTATCTACAACACCCAGGGGAGTTTTGCATGCACTAGTTACTGCCATATGTGATCCAGTAGATAACAGAGACATGTTTTGCATGGTTGGGAACCTTGGATGGACATATATGGGATGGAATGGTGAATTAAATTTGACTGAAGATCTATAGAGACAACCGACCGTCTGCATAGTGACTTGTGCAGCACAAAAAAAGGGTAAGAAAAATATCAAGGCATCAGAACTTGCGAAGTTGGATTGATCATATTACACTAAGTGAACACTACGTCAAGTTTAATGAGAAGATATGGACATACTGGCCTGCGATGAGAAACACATTGTTGCACATGATGGAAGGAACCCACCTTCTACCAGTGCATGTGTGTTTCAGGTCACAATCCATATGCTTCTATATACGGCAAATTATGGCACGCTACCATAAAAATAAGGTATACTGATACCAATATTGTTTTTTACTCATATTTTCAATTTATCTCAAAAGCGATAGAGACTACAGTACATATTCCCTAAAAATCCATTATCGCCTACTGGGACGTCGCATGGTTAAGAGTCGACATGCACCACCTATATGTGCAAGCCAAGAAGGATCTTGTGCGAAATGAATTACCAACCAATTTCCAAATAACAGTGGAAGAGGTGCAATCCTCGTGGTGTAGGACAGTCAGTGAAGGAGTGTGTTGTTAAGGCGCTCTATGATGTTAAAGTCACTGGTTCGAAACCTGTGGGGAAAAAAAATCCAGCCATGTTAAGGGTTGGTGTGGCTCAGGCTGATTGCGATCCCCGAGTGATTTTGACGGCTTAAATTTCCCCGAGTCACGATTTCTTAGCCACAGGTTAGTCCCACATGTCACGAACAAACTAACAAAAAAAAAAAAGGCAGTGGAAGAGGTGCACACCATAATTACTGACTGGGAGGACGATTGGAACAACCCAGCCGACAAGCTAGGGTCTTCCCAGGAGAATGAAGACCAAGGAAAAATCAAGGAGGAAGGGGCTTTAGGCTGAACAAATGGCGTAGAAAGGCATAAGGGAAAAACAAAAGTCCCTAAATTTGGCCTCAAACAGAAATATCAGTAGCCATAACAGACAGGAGGGACACCTGAAAAGACAGGGGGAGTACGAAAGAAAGAAAAATCACAATGCTAGACCCCATTTATATCTTGAGTGACGATGATATGGATCACATTGGGTTCTTGATATGTGATTCCACCAAAGAGATTTGGGAGGAATCTATGACAAAGAACAAGGACCACCAAAAGAAGGTCTAGGATCATTTGGAAGTCCTACAACATCCGTTAGAAACATCATGTGTTGTGAAAGACCCAAATACAGGGGATGACCCATACACAAAACAAAGGACAACATATGCTAGTGCGCATGAAGCTATAATCCAACCCTTATGGAATAATTTCACTATACAACTTGAGGCAGTCACACCGGAGGTACCAGTAGTGGCATTGCAACAACAGATTGCAGCATTAGGTCAACTTAATATTTTCATATTCAACCTACCCATCCACAGGGTAGAGGAACTCCAACCACAGTTGGTTCAGAAGATAAGGCATCAAGGTGACATTGCACACCAATACTTAGTCAAATTGAGGGATGAAAGCACCCACATAAAGACGCAGTATGATATGGCCCCGGGGCAGAAGAAGGAGATTGAAGACAGAATGGAAGAAATTCTGAAGACCAAGAGAGTGCAGAATAAAGGGCAACAAAATCCCAAAAGGAGAAGGATGACACAGACAATATGGTACATAGTACCCAGGCCATGGTCCAAAAGTCATACAAGAAAGTACCCAAAGTCCCCTTGGTCATTGAGGCCACCATTGAAGATTTTTTTTTTAAGATTGGGGATGTTATGAGGATATTTTGAGAGAAGGTCTTGGATCTCCAAAAACATACCACATTAGGCACGCCACCTAAGGTGCATGAGGGTAGACTATGGATGGAGCAGTTTCCAAGATTAAGAAATTTGAAGATGTGCACGCCTTTGCGAGAAGAGCACAAAAGTCTGGGAAGAACTCATGGATGACCTAGAAATGCAGGACGTAGAGGCCAAACTATGAGTAATGAAAGAGCAAGCCAATGAGGTGATAGAAAATGCGACAACCTTGCCACCGATCGAGTGAATGGCAACCATTTTGGTGCAACAAAAATCATATGTTGAAGTAGAGTGATTGGGGGACCACCAAAAGGTCTTGTAACAAAGACTTGGACCTAGGTAGGAGGAAGCGGTCAATATTATTGGAGACTTGGACATTTTCCATGAGAAGGTCAAGAAGGCCATGGGTGATACAAAGAATAAACTGCATGATTTGATCGAGCAAGCCACCAAGGAGATCATCGTACAAAGTCCACCATTGTCATAGAGGTGGAAACAACTAAGGCTATGAAACAATAGTTCATTGTAGCATGGAAGAGCATGAAATAGGCTTGAGTAGCTCGGTACGAGCCACAGGTGAGTGTTGGGGGCTTGTTGGATAAGAAGTTTTGGATATACTTTTGAGAAGAATCTAAGTATGAAGAAAGTGTACAGAAGGAAGGATTCGTGCATAAGGAAGGAATCTCGTAGAAGGAAGGATTTGCGCAGGAGGAAGCATTCACATAGAAGATAGAAAGGACGTGAAGGATGGAGATAGTGAAAAGACAAAAGGATAAATCAAGAGAGCGAGAAAAGGAAGTGAAAATAACGACAGTACGACTTTCCAGAAATAGAAGGACATCGGAAAAGATGTATAACGGACAAGAAGTAGAAGAAGGAAAATATTCAATTAATTGAATATGGCTATGCCATGCATTGTAATGGGTTATTTTGGGAAAAATAAGAATAGAGATTGAAACCCTAGATTTTGGGGTATGAATATGTAACCGGATTGGGATATATATATATATATATATATATATATANGAGAGAGAGAGAGAGAGAGAGAGAGAGAGAGAGATGCGTATGAGAGGATGCACATGGAAGAGAATTGAGGCTATGGAAAGATCATGAATTTAATAGTCAGTTAGTAAGAAAGATCATGAATAAAGAAGAAGTTTAGAAAGGATATTGTGTCTTGTGTTCTTACTTGTCTTTATGCATTCATGAATGATGATATACTTTGCAGAATGAATTTAGTATATGAATTGTTTATGTTGGAATTTTTCTTGTATGGCTGTGATAGTTTAGGTAGTAATAAAGAACATACATAAGTTAAGATCAATAAGAATGATTCATGCATCATCCTCCCTTTCCCTTAATGCGGTAGGAACCTGGTTCTTGCAACCCCAATAGATACCTCCGGTGAGACTTCATCTACAAAAGCAGGTGATGCTGAAAGGGCCGACGTCTTGAGGTTTTTTTGGTCACGATCAACTTGAAACCCGGGTTTGATAACCCTTGTGGAGACAAGAAGAATCCAACATACCTCATGGATCAAGACCCAATGTCTTCTAAAAGACAGTTGATGTGGCAGATACCCTCATGATGAACCTGAAACTGTAGTGGTGAGGTGGGTCTCTATCTATCCAAAAGGACACTGTTGGTCAAGTTGTCTCTTGGTAATCCATGTATGCAACCTAAGGGCCTTGAGACATCATATCCTTAGTTATCCCTAGAATTGGGGATAACATTTGGCTCCTACTTGGGGACATGTACTCGTTTTAGAGTGCATGAGAACCACAACATCTCTCGGTAGACCCATGCCTACACACAATGAAAAAACAAACTATTAAGATTATGATGGTTCACTCATCCTTTGTCCATAATAAGAAGTCCAAAACTTCAAAAATGACAACTAATCTATAATTGTTTTTTTTAGGTATTTTTCATATATATGATGAAAGAGAAACATGTAAATCAATAATGCAAGTAGAGGAAAATGAAATTCAAAGATGAAATTAAACTAAACTACCATGAGCAATCAATATGAAAATGAAAAAAATCAAGATGACCTACCTACTTACCTGGGGCCATGGGGCCCTGAAGAATAGGTGATTGGTGATTTCAGGTGAAGTCATACAACCAATGCAACCAGTTGTTCACCATTTCATGAAGGTATATCCCCCTGAGCTTAATCATACAATACAATAAAGATAAGTCCAACACATAATAATCATGAGCATAAATAGACAAGTAATCAATCATGAATGAAACTCATGGATATGGGTGGGAGTGAGGAAATCCTATTGGAGAAAATGGACATAAGCATGATCAATCCATCTTTGAAGAGAGATACCATGTAAGGATGATGGATCATCTTCATCTTCCTTTAGCACACCATTGCCTCCCAAATATTGAGAAGTGATGAGAGATCCCAATAAATCCCAATGATTCCTTAGAGAAGAATAAAATAGGTAAGGGATTGTCTCATGTTTGGAGAAACAATGATGTTGCCTCTTCATTCGTGAATGACTGTAAAAATGTTCAGGATGAAAATAATTTTTCTTTGTAGCGTCAGTCCAGACTCTTTTGTACCATCTAGGATCTGGTGTCGATCAAAATATGAGAACAATATTGGCTTGAAATCTTCATAGAACAAGCTCGGGTCACTGAAAAGATACTCATCACAAATCTGAAGGGATGGCTGAAAATCATCATGAGAACATTGCAATAAGTTATCTACAAATGGCCGAAATAATTTTTGGGCTTATAAACAATTGAATATTATGTTCATGAAGACTATTCCTATGAATATGCCCACTCAATCCCTTTTGATTGAGAGCTAGCTTCAATGTCGTAAATTGGATCTTCATCAATAATGAAGCAAACCACATCCCATCTATGTTTCCCAACCCATATGAAATCATCAA
>ML799365.1:45483-55637 GCA_009831015.1 Picea engelmannii | reverse complement strand
CCTTCTTCTTTTCCACTGATGATTGCTTCATTTATGATCTCTCCTTTAGCACGTTGCCTTCTGCAACCTTTGCTATAGCTTCCTCATGTGACCTGGAGCAAGGTCAACAAAACAACAAGCAAGAATAATATCCTTCTTGATAAGACAAAGCAATAGCACGAACAATCATCACAGTAGATCCTTTAGAGCTATTACTTATAATTTAGCAAAGATTAAAGGTAAGGAATACAATACGAAATGAGGTCAACACTCTCTTAGTGTTGTGACCAAGCATTCTTCCATGGCAACCTGGAACTAACAGAAGAGGTTTCTCCTAGGTGTTAGTCATATTAGGCAAAGTATTCTCACATGTTATCAAGTATAATACTTTACGACGATTGCTATATAAAGTCATCAGCTTGCCATGTGTACCTTTGAATCTTGATTAATCAAACCTGGAGCCTTGTCCTCAAGAGTGAGTGCTTTCTTTTCTTCCAGGTCTCCTCCACTCAAGTGACGAGTGATTTCTTCAACCTGTCTGTTGCACTAAGATAATACGCTATCTTGACATAAGTTTAGGTTAGAGGATAAGCTCTATGATCATCTTTTAATCCTTCTAATAATTTGATCATAGCTTCAACATGCAACACTGATCAAGATAATTCTATAACAAATAGATGCATATTAGGATAATCACACCTGGGTTGCATCATTCCTCTGAATGTGTTGGATCTTGAGATCCTTCTGGATCTATGACAAGAGATCCCTTTCTCCTGCAAATACTCTTTAGGGTTTAACCATTAACCATATGTGATTACATACCTCGGATAACATTTGCAAGTAGTGGCTGCATCTGGTAGCAGTGGTAATCATCACCAAAAAATTCAAAAGTGATTGCAACTGGTTCTACGGCTGCAACTGCAACTGGTACTGCAACTGCAACTACAACTGGTACTGCAACTGCAACTAGTTCTAAGACTGCAACTCCAACTTAGGGTTTTATGAGAAAACCCTAATTTTTCAAATTTCAAATTTTGAAATTCTGATCCAAGGAATAGATGCGCCTGGCTGAGGCGAGTATGCTGGTGTGGTCGAAATTTCGAAACTTCAACTTTTACCCCCTCAAACTCGATCTGCGGATTTCTGGACTGGTGCTTCTGGTTTTCTGGTACTTCTGGTACTTCTGGTACTCTGGTTTTCTAGTTTTCTGGTACTTTGTGAAACTAGGGTTTCACTTTACGGTAGATATAGCCACTGAAAAGGTGCACTCTAAGTGCCAAAATGATTCTTGGGGGAGGGCGCAACTTTCTAGGGTGTTAGGGAGCTGAAAATACTCACTTTTGCAAAACCCTAATTTTGGGGTACAGTAACAATGACGTTTTTCCTCTTGCGGATTGTGCTTCCTTCAGGTTGGCTCCGATACCATGTTAATGTTTATGCCATTATTATAGTTATTTTCATTTCAATAGATAAGAGCATCATAAGAACAAGATCACTGAGAAATACACATCCACAAGAGACACAACATTTATCGTGGGAAACCCTCTAGGGGAAGAAAACCCAGCAAAAACTTCCTTATCATAAATGGCTTATACAATGTTCAAGAGATAACTCAAACTAATACAGAAAAGTCCTCCTCAAGAGATGCGCCACCCTTCTTCTCCTCTCTCCAACTTCCAATTGTAGGTTGCCTCATAAGAGAATGAGCAAGTGAAGTGTGTCTGAGAAGTGAAGCGCTAGCCTCTTATTTATATCAATCTGGCATGTGTGAAGAGTCACCATTTGGCAGGGCCGACCTCTCACTCTGGGTGGGTAAACCCACCTTTAATTAATTCTGGCCCTTTCATTATAACTGTTGGGTCCGACTTCTTATTCAGCACTTTGTAATTGTCTGATGACCAATCCGCAAAAGGGGATTTGGTCCTTATTCAATTACCGACATGATTAATCCTCAATGGGGATCAATCCAATAACAATAATAATAATAATGACATGATTAATCCACAATGGTGATTTAATCCAATAACAAAATAATAATAAGAATGCTCTTCGCAGTTACATTATTTCAATAGTGTAAACCCTTTTACTCCTCCTAGCAACCTTTGCAATAGTCCTTTCAACAAACACCAATGATAAAAATTGGTGGAGAGTGTATTCCCTTATACACCTTCAAGTATCTATCCAATAATAACCATGGGACAAGAAATAAACCTATAAAATGCATATTTTCCTTACAAATTCCAAGAAAAATGCCAAGACAAATCCTAGTTACCAAGAATTTTCATCACTAAAGAAAGAGAAAGAACCTCCAAGAGATAGCACATCACTTCCTTCCATAATACAAGAGATAAACCATATCACAATATATAGAGAGAATGAATTTTCCCAAGTAGGGAAAAAATTTCATCCAAGTATCCTACTCCACATGGGAGAGCTATGATAAAAATGAAATAGAGATGATCTCTATTTATACAAAAACCTCTAATAAGAGTTTTCCCACAAAACTTAGGGTAAACCACAAAGTAATGGGACAAAACCCCTTAATTTTCCCCTTTTACACAATAAAAATATTTAATTCATAATTTGCACATGAAAGAAACCCTAAAAGTAAAACATCACCCTAATAGGGCAACGTTTTGACACTTAGAAGCAAAATGTGGGGTTGAGGATGAATGCACTAGGCCTCCAAAGGCCATGTGTATTCATATCAAGTATCTCATCCATAATCCAAGGATTTATTTCTTCAAATCATTCCATGTGTCCTCATCACCACCAAACCCTAACCCATGCATGATGTTAAGCCCTCAAAGTGTGACGTTTTGGCCTCCAAAGGCCAAAATGTTGGGCTAGTAGGGGCATGGGTGAGGTCCCCCAAGGAATCTCTCAGGCCTCCAAAGGATGTCATCATCATTTAGAGTGTGGTCCATGTTATCTAACCTATGGTATTCAAGCACCAAGGAAGCCCAAGCTAGGCTTGTTCTTCCAAATATGTCCACCAAACAAGGTCCTACAAAGACAATGAATATGCTCTCCAAGGATCTCAAGTTAAATGCACCATGATGAGCAAATAAATTCAATAAAAGATCCACCTAAGAATGTGTATCCCAAACCACCTCAGCAAACTAAAAAAATTCTTAAAGACCCTATGCAACTTACCAATTTTAGGTATGGGATGGTTGACAAGGTAACCTATTGGGTAAATTGTCCCCTAGGTCAAGGAGTGTTTCCCGAGTGGAACCCCTTTCTAAGAAAAGTGGAAAATATGATATGGATGGGGGAAAGACTCTTGGGCATGGGGTTCATGACATACAAGTGATTGTAGTGTCTCATTTATGGGTGCCTTTGTAGATGGTGTGTTGCACCTTCATTTTCAATGCATCCTTTTTCCAAGCCCATCCATTTCCATTAATTAATTAAGGTCGAAACACTGGGAAATCCCTAGGGTGAATCGATTATCTTGGGAGGTAGTACTAAAGTGTCACTTGAAGGGAGAAGTACACATAGTACCATTGGGGTATATTCTATTAGCACTAGAAGTCACCTATGGATTGTGACAGAGGTAAGCCTGATACTGATCAGAGTTTATGTCATATATTGGTTATAAAAGAGTCAAATGGGTGCAGTCTCAAGTAAATATCATCTTAACTCAGAAAAATGGATTGATATGCACTAGCAGGTGAGGTCCTGATTTAACTTCAGACAATAAGTTGTAGTAAGGGTGAGTAGGAGGAAGACTTCAATGTTGAAAATGTAGAGGTCTTCCAAGGACACCAAGTATTTTGGAAGCCCAAGGAGGAACGATTTAAACACAAGAACTTCTTGAATTTAAATCTTACAGAAACTGAAAGGAACCATAACAACGCTATAATAAAAATTTCATCATAATGCAATCACAATAATTCAAGTGAATAATTCAACCATGAACTCTTTAATCATCAGAGGGAAACAAGAGGGAGTAAGAAAGTTGACTGTCATTAAACAATATGTCTCAAACGCATATACATAACCAAAGAACCAGAATGTTCATTAAGACTTTACAATACCAGAGCTTTTCTCTACCATCGACCCTTACAATATATCAAAACTAAGTATTTATACTCAAAACAAAATCACGAAAGCATATCCGAATAGATGCATTGAAGGCATTGTGTCTGCATGCTTCCTGACAGACTGTACATGCAGTCTCCTATTAGAAGCGAGCTCTGTCAGATGCAATCGTGTTTCAAATGAGATGATTGCACCTGAGCTGACTCGCTGATGGTCCTTTCTTGGGATTTCCATTTATGATGGAAAAGATGTTCAACCACCACCAAACAACCTTAATAACTTCTTCATTGGGATCAAAAAGGTCTGAGTCAACACCGCACCTGTGAGACATGGCGGCCTCTAGATTCTGCCACTTGGAGCTAAGTTGGATGCATACAGGGATAGCTAGGTAGTGGACGTGGACGAGGGTCTGGCGGGATGATTGGTGCAATGAAAATATGCTCGGTGTGTGATGGCCAGGTGGAGGAGACACGAAGGTTGGGAAGAAGCTGTGGGGGCGACACGGGTGGTGGGAGATGAGAAGGGGAGAGACGATAGGTGGGACAGTGAGTAGAGGACAGGTGTGAGGGAATGAAAGGGGAGTGAGGGATGTGACGGATAGAAGAGAGAGATGGAGTGGGGGACAACTGCTGGCAGGATGGTTGTGGAGCAACCACTTTTCAGCCTGGGATAGGGCATGTGCATATCAGGGCCACGAAAAGCGGTTTGATTCCTCCCTACTTTTGGGCCCGATGTGTGTCTCTAGCCAACATGTAGCACCTCAAAAACCATAGTTGTTTTCCCCAGACCGCTCTACATTTTTTAATGACCGTGCATGTTTAGGCCCCGATATGTCTAGCGATCGTCGATCTGAGGCGCACTAATCCTAGCCACCCAGATTTGTGCATGTCCTAGCACAACGCACCAAATAGTCACATCACTCCAATGGACTTAGGATAAGTACCATTTAGTGGGTTTTTAACCCCATTCTTTGCATTTTTCCACCCAAGGGACAAATCTAGGAAAAACGCCCCCTTTCAAGAATATGTGATAACATTAGGCTCCATGTGGGCTAAATTCCTCCTTGCAAGGCTCTAAGATCTGCTTTGCAGTTCCAGCTTTCTTCTGTTGGGCTATGGAGTCAAGCCCCAAAACATCCTATTGAAAATAAAGGCCGATAAGTAAAACAAAACAAAACACACATGCTCAAAGGAGCTTATTTATGTACAGTCCTAAACTAATTGATTTTAATAGATGGTGCTAAGTGAAAGCAAATTTCTACCATAGCCAATCAAGTAACTTCCTAAATGGAAGCTCCTTTACTCTGTCAGTGATCACTAACAACTGATGCAACCGTGACAAAAGAATGGTTACATCCTCCAGCTCCCCTTCAAAGGATGAAGTTGAGATGAAATAGGGTGGCTCCAAGATATGAAGGAAATTCCACTCCATGTACTCTCTAAAAGGCTCATAGAATGAGTGGCAGGTCCTAGAAAATTTGTAACATGCAACCTGATCTACTCCACAGCTGCTCACACATGGCTGGATGTCTCTGATAAGCATAGGTGGAAGAGGAGCTGATGCAGGCTGATTGGTATCAGGTGATGGCTTCTCACTTATAGGCTCTGGACAGGAGATAAACTGCCCCTCTTCCTGCTCCTCCGGTTCTTTTTTTTCTTCTTCTTGGCTCTCCCAAGGGACAGATTCATAATCATCATAAACTGGACCCACGGGAAATCTCTTCTCTTCATCATGTTGCTCAACATCTTCTACAGGCCTGGGATGGCTGATTTCCTCATGATTATTTTCTTTGACAAATAGAGGATAGGGCTTTGTAGTGTGTTCTTGGAAATCCTGTATATCCATCTTAGAATCTGACTCGTAGTTGTTATATACATGTTGGTTGCTCCTCTGGTGGGAAAACTGCGACGTGGGGATTTTCTGCTCCTCATATGAATAATCATCAAATCTTTGTATAATAGGCACATCAGGACCATAATGCAAGGCCTCCACAGTCATGAAATCTTCAATTCTATCATCATCGGTAGGGCTGTCAAGAACATCCGCCTCAAGGACTTGAAAATCCTCAACATTGTCTTCAGACTCCAACCTTTCTATGTCGGCAGCGAGTGATTTTACCATCTCCATCAGCTTACCTAGAGCATCTTATTCCTCCTCACGATCCTCATTACATTCAGCCATATCTTGATCATGGCCATCGTATCCCTCACAACATCCATGACAAATCAACTCAGAGGGAAAAAACTTCTAGAAATGAGTGTTGAAAGCTGCATGAAACTATTCCAGGGAAGAGATGCTAGCTAGGGGTAAGGAATGATACCAGTCACGAGCATCCCCTGCTAACGAGAGCAAGAACATATTGATTAATACATCCTCATGATGTATCTCCCACTGGTGCATGAGTTCATGAAATTCTTTGAGATGCTGAGCAGGGTTGTCCTCTCTATGCTCTCTAAATATAGGAAAATAATCATTCCATTCATCTGGAGAAGGAACAACATTGGGAAAACTAGAAACAACAGAAAAAATGAAGGGAGAAAACCTTCGAGCTAGGATATTTTCCATGTTGAACCAGTGGGGTCACCAATCGATCCTTTAACCATGGAGTCGTGAGGTGAAAGATATGTAGTAAGAGTGTGCCTGGTCTTTGTTCACCATCAAAGGCCATCTCTGATCATTTTGTTTTCTGAGGGATACCAGGTGTAGCCAGAAGAAACCACAATGAAACAGTGGAGTTGAGATAGTGGGGTAGCCATAGTAGAGTCGCCAGGTGCACAGTTGCAATCTTTGATGTGCTGAGTTCTTATGCACTCTCAGAATCAGTAAGCTTTGTTGTTCTACCCAGGAAAAATCTTCAATTCGTCCCCAAAAATGGTGCCAGAAATGTTAGCACAAGAAGTCACCTCTGGATTGTGGCAGAGGTGCCTGATACCCATCAGATTTTATGTCACATATTGGTTATAAAAGAGTCAAATGCGCGTAGTCTCAAGGAAATATCGTCTTAACTCAGAAAACTGGACTGATATGCACTAGCAGGTCAGGTCCTGATTTAACTTCAGACAGTAAGTTGTAGCAAGGGTGAGTAGAAGGAAGATGTCGGTGCAAAAAATGAAGAGGTCTACCAAGGACACCAAGTCTTTCGGCAGCCCAAGGAGGAACGATTTAAACACAAGAACTTCTTGAATTTAAATCTTACAAAAACTGAAAGGAACCATACCAACACTATAATCAAACTTTCATCATAATGCTGTCACAATAATTCAAGTGAATCATTAAACCATGAACTCTTTCAACATCAAAGGGAAACAAGAGGGAGTAAGAAAGTTGTCTATCATTAAACAAGATGTCTCAAACGCATATACATAACCGAAAACCAGAATGTTCATTCATACTTTACAATACCGAAGCTTTTCTCTACCATCGACCCTTACAATATATCAAAAATGAGTATTTATACTGAAAACAAAATCACGGAAGCATATCCGAGTAGATGCATTGAAGGCATTACGTTTGCATGCTTCTTGACAAACTGTGCATGCAGTCTCTTGTTATAAGCGAGCTCTGTCAGATGCAATTGTGTTTCAGATGAGATGACTACAACTGAGCTGACTTGCTGATGGTCCTTTCTCAGGATTTCCATTTATGATGGAAAAGATGTTCAACCACCACCAACCAACCTTAATAACTACTTCATTGGGATAAAAAAGGCCTGAGTCAACATCGCACCTGTGAGACATGGTGGCCTCTGCATTCTGCCACTTGGAGCTAATTTGGATGCCTGCAGGGATGGCTAGGAAGCGGATGTGGATGAGGGTCTGGCGGGACGATTGGCGCGAAGACAGGCTGCTCGGTGTGCCATGGCCAGGGGGAGGAGACACGGAGGTTGGGAAGAAGCTATGGGGGCGACACAGGTGGAGGGAGATGAGAAGGGGAGAAGTGACAGGTGGGACAATGAGTGGAGGATAGGTGTGAGGGAATGAAAGTGGAGTAAGGGATGTGATGGACATAAGAGAGAGATTGAGTGGGGGACAACTGCTAGCGGGATAGTTGTGGAGTGACCACTTGTCACCTTGGAATAGGGCATGCGCATATCGGGGCCGCAAAAAGCATTTTGATTCCTCCCTTCTTTTGGGCTCGATGTGTGTCTCTGGACAATGCATAGTACCTCAAAAACCACAGTTGTTTTCACTGGAATTCTCTACTTGTTTTAACGATCGTGCATGTTGAGGCCCCGATATGGCCAGTGACCATTGATCCGAGGCATGCTGATTCTAGATGCCCAAATTTGCGTGTGTCCTAGCAAAACGCGCCAAATGGTCACATAACTATGACGGACTTAGGATAAGTTCCATTTAGTGGGTTTTTAACCCCATTCTTTGCATTTTTCCACTCAAGGGCCAAATCCGGGAAAAACTCCCCCTTGTAAGAATATGTGATAACATAGTCTATCTTGTATTGCACTTTGTGTAAATCCCTTAATCAAGTGGGACATTTATGTTATGTGTTTTTTTTTGTAGGTATTTTATTTTTTAGGATAAGCGCTTCATTTCTCTCAAGACCTCTTTGGGAGAGAATCTAGAAGGTCCATAATATGGATTTTAACTTTTTCCAGCTACATGCCTCTAGGCCTTCAACCCCTTCCTCCCATGAAATGAAGGACAATTCCTTCTTGGTTCAGTACACCCGAAGATCCCAAAAGATAAGAAGATGAGGGGATGAAGTGTGGAATGTGGCAAGTATGGTCGGGAATGGAATGATGACTCGTCAAGGGTGCCTCCTAGTAGAAAACCCATCCCTAAGGGTTACCACTTACTAGGTCACAATGTCAACCACCAAGGTGAAACAAGGTAAAGAGAATAAGGTCCAAGCAGGTGTTACATAATCAAAATAATTTTCAAATGCAATAAACTCAAATTCCTCAAATATTAAAATGAAATAAACCATAATAACTGACTTGTACCTCATTGAGAAATGCCCATAGTCTTTTGGAATCTAGTTGATGTGGAAGCTACCCTCATGATGAACTTGGAACTGTTGTGGTGAGGTGGGTCTCTCTCTATGAAAATGGACAATGTTGGTCAAGCTGTCTCTCGGTACTCCATGTTTGTAACCTCAGGGCCTAGAGACCTCATCTCATTAGTTATCCCTAGAATTGGGGATAAAAAATAACTCTACAACCATTGTTTCGAATTGAGCCATGGGTTCTTATTCTGATATCTGAAAAAATCATGCTATTTTTCCTCTAGACATTGTTCGATATCTTCCTTAGTTGACCTCCACATTCCTCTCAGTCGTATATCCTGGTCCCAACAACATAAGCATTTTTTGGCATGCAGTGGGAAGACCTGAGGTTAAACTTTTATTCACCAACAAAACCCTTAATATATCGGCCCTTTCGACATCATCACTTGCAAGCAGGTGAAGTCTCACTCGAGGTACCTATGGGGACTATAGGAACCAGGTTTCTATAGTCATGAAGGGAAGGGAGGCATTCATCATAACCATTCGGCTTAACATTCATTCATTATGTGCACAAAACCATAAAACCATATAGTCTATTCATATTAGCCAAGACACATTAAGTGCGCACAATAAACAAAAAAATAATCAAACACATCACAACATAACATAGAGACACCATATTTTAACATGGTTCACCCAATATAATCTATGTCCAAAAAGATAAGATTCTAATATTATTATTCAACATTATCTCTTACAAAATGTGTGCACTCCACTCATACATGATATCTCAGTTCTACCCCAAAATTCTCTTGATGTTCGTGCATACAGTGCACACTTAGCTCATTCTCTCCTTGCATGACCTTAACCTCACTTATTCATCACACATCATAAGCTCAGACTTATCCCCACTTACATATTTCACATCTCATAAGTTTCTTTCTACCCGAAACCCTTACATATTTATACATTTACATTAGAGATTAGCTCATTACAAAATGGACTGAAATTCTTAACTCGCTTCCTCCTTTCATGCACTGACCCCTGAAAAATGTGCCAACTACCTTCCTTTATTCCATGCACATTGATCCTTAGTCAACTTGCCACATAGTTTTCTTCTGTGCAATTCCCAAACTGCTCCGAAAATGTCCTCTCCAACAAAGTTC
>ML799365.1:0-18327 GCA_009831015.1 Picea engelmannii | reverse complement strand
TTCTCAGAAGGTTCTACTTCTAAAAGATTCCTCCTCTAGAATGTTCTTAGGTGATGGTAGCACTGTATAAAGAGGTTCAAGAAATGTAATGGGACATGAAGAGAATTATTGTATTGTGATTTGTAGCTCAATAGGGGATGCCCCCTCGAAGAGGCAAGTGAACATGAGAGGATCCCTTCCATGATATGATCTGTTGTATGGTGTTGCCCTACCTTAAGGGTTTGATAGTAATAACGAAGATTTTGCATATTGTTCTTGTATATCTTTTGTGGTTATTTTTTATTCAGTATTTGGTTATTAACAAGTGGTATCAGTGCACTTTCCTTGGTAGACATTGTGGACAAATATTTTTTATTTTTGCAGATTTTGTTTTTTTTCTCAGAAAAGAAAAAAGAGGGCCGCGACATTCCAGAAATTTTTGGTATATTTCTATGCAAAATTTGAAGAAAAAGGTTGTATATATAATTTCCTCTCATAAAATCACCCAAGTTAAAAAAAAAAAATCGTCCAAAACGGAGTCTGGGAAGTCAAGATATTGAAGTTTTAAAATCTACAAATTTTCAGGGTTTTTTCCTCAAACAACGGTGCGGTTTTTTTTATTTCTGTAGCATCTAAAGGCCGAATTTGCCCCAAAAAATTACATATCTGAGTTCCTCTCACAATTTCACCCAATTTCAAAAAAATATCAGCCTAAACAAAGTCGGGGAAGTGAAGTTATGAGCATTTTAAATTTAGCAGTGTTTTAGGGGTTTTCCGGAAAATGCCACGATTTTCTGCAGTAATTTATTGTTCTATTTTTTTGGGTTTTTTCATGACGGAGGCAGGACTGTAGAGTTCATAAATTTTCATAAGGTGCTCAAATGACTATTTCTTCTAAAACCCTAAAATAAATTCTATATATTACTGAAGCATTCAAAGCCCAATTGTTTGACACATTGAACGAGAGATTGGATGACTTTGTAGATGGCCTCAATGATAGTTTTCATAGTATTCAAGATTCATTGGATAACATGCAGGAGAGATTTCTTATGGAGGACCTCAGGGATGAATATAATCAAGAAATATATGCTTGGTATGATTTTGAGGCCAATTGCAATGATTGGTCTATGGATAGTTTTCATTTCTGGGATGACAACCACTTCCATATTTGATTTGATGACTCTATTCCACCTTCTATAGAGAACATAAATGTGCCACATCAGAAGCTAGTTACCAGCATTCAACTTGCATATTCTACAATGTTATTCTTCCTTCCATATTCATCTTTGATCATCTCCCACTATGTGGATGAATATTCTTATTTGGATCCACATGATAGGTGTCAGTATTGGGAACATCATTTTCAGTTGGTTATTGGGTGCCGATATCTTCCATGTGGGGTTCACATGAGCAAATGGACATGGGACCCTAGTTTACAATGGAATTTGGACTAATTCAGCATGGTGGCTTCCATTTCTCAATGAGACCCTGGTTCTCTAGTCTACTTCAGCACTATGGTCCACACTTATCCATGGGACCCTGGTATATAGTTGTACATCAAGTGTTGAGGACAATGCTTTCATAAGGGGGATGGAATGCAATGTATCTAGAGAAGTAGTGTGGTGGCCCAGAGGGCCCATAATGATAATAGTGGAGGCCATTCAATGTAAGGTGGACTATGTCCACTATATTATTAAATAAGGCCAACTATGGTAGTTAGATATAATAAATGGGTAGTTAGATATAATAAATGTAAGATGATTTCTTAGAAGGTTTTACTTCTAGAAGATTTCTCTTCTAGAATGTTCTTAGGTGATGGTAGTACTATATAAAGGGGTTCAAGAAATTTAAGGGGACATGAAGAGAAGTATTGTATTTGGAGTGGTATCTCAATAGGAGGATGTCCCCTCGAAGAGGCAAGTGAACAGGAGAGGATCTCTTCCGTAATAAGATCCATTGTACGGTGTTTCCCTACCTCAAGGGTTTGGTAATAATAAAGTATGGTTTCTTCTATATTTATTTGTGGATCTATTTTGTATTCAATATTTTTGGTGATTATATTTGCATATCTATTCAGGTTCTTAATGAGTGGTATCAGAGCACTTTCCTTGGCATACATTTGTGGGCAAATATTTTTTATTTTTGCATATTTTTTTTTTGGAGAAGAAAAACGAGGGCCATGAAATTCCAGAACATTTCGGTATATTTCTATGAAAAAATTGCAGAAACAGTTTGTAGATATGAGTTCCTCTCAGAAAAATACCCAAGTTGAAAAACAAAATCGTCTAAAATGGAGTCCGGGAAGTCAAGATATAGA
The DNA here is from genome assembly GCA_009831015.1 of Picea engelmannii. Taxonomy (NCBI): domain Eukaryota; kingdom Viridiplantae; phylum Streptophyta; class Pinopsida; order Pinales; family Pinaceae; genus Picea; species Picea engelmannii. Next base: position 16,031 of record ML799365.1, on the reverse strand, counting down.
AGTTTTAAAATCTGCAAATTTTCAGGGTTTTTTCCACAGACGGCGGCGCAATTTTTGTTTTTATTTCTATAGCAGTTGGATGACGAATTTTCCCAAACAAATTATAGATATGAGTTAATCTCACAATTTCACCCAATTTCAAAAAACAAATCAGCCGAAACGAAGTCCAGGAAGTGAAGTTATGAGCATTTTAAATTCAACAGTTTTTTAGAGTTTTTCGAGAAAAAACTGCGATTTTCTGTCCTAACTTATTGTTCTATTTTTTGAGTTTTTTCATGACGGCTGCAGGACCAAAGAGTTCATAGCGTGCTCAGATGGCTATTTCCTCTCAAACCCTCAAATAAATTCTACAAATTACTGAAGCATTCAAATCCCAATTGTATGACACATTGGATGTTAGATTGCATGACCTTGCAGATGGCCTCAATGATAGTTTTCGTAGTATTCAATATTCATTGGGTAGCATGCAGGAGATATTTCTTATGGTGGACATCAGGGATTAATATAATCAAGAAATACATGTTTGGTATGATTTTGAGGCCGATTGTGATGATTGGTATATGGATAATTGTCATTTCTGGGATGACAACCACTTTCTGTTAAGAACCTGAATAGATCTACAAATATAATCACCACAAATATTGAATGCACAATAGATCCACAGAGAAATATAGAAGAAACCACAATATATTATTACCAAACCCTTGAGGTATGGAAACACCATACAATGGATCCTATTATGGAAGGGATCCTCTCATGTTCACTTGCCTCTTTGAGGGGGCATCCTCCTATTGAGCTACCGCTCCAAATACAATACTTCTCTTCATGTCCCATTACATTGTTTGAGCCCCTTTATATAGTGCTACCATCACCTAAGAAAATTCTACAGGAGGAATCTTCTATAAGTAGAACCTTCTAAGAAGTCCTCTTACATTTATTATACCTAACTACCCATTTATTATATCTAACTACCATAGTGGGCCTTATTTAATAATATAGTGGACCTAGTCCACCTTACATTGAATGAACTCTACTATTATCACTATGGTCCCTCTAGCTCCCCCCCCCCACTACATCTCTAGCTACATTACATTCCATCCCCCTTATGAAAGCGTTGTCCTCAACGCTTGATGTACAACCATATACCAGGGTCCCATGGATAAGTGTGGACCATAGTGTTGAAGTAGACTAGAGAAACAGGGTCCCATTGAGAAATGGAAGCCACCATGCTGAAGTAGTCCAACTGCCATTGTAAGCCCGGGTCCCATGTCCAATTGCTCACATGAACTCCCTGTGGAATATTTTGGAACCCAATAACCAACTCAAAATGATGCTCCAAATACTGACACCTGTCATGTGGATCCAAATAAGAAGATCCATCCACATAGTGGAAAATGGTCGTAGTGTAATCTGGAAGGAATAATACCACTGTAGAATATGCAGGATGGACACTGGTAATAATCATTGTCTCTCGATTTGTCACATTGATACTCTCTACAGAAGGTGGATTAGAGTCATCAAATAAAATATGAAATTGGTTTTCATCGTAGAAATGACAACTATCCATATACCAATCATCCCAATCAGCCTCAAAATCATACTAAACATATATTTCTTGATTATATTCATTCCTTAGGTCTGCCATAAGAAATCTCTCATGCATGTTATCCAATGAATCTTGAATACTACGAAAACTATCATTGAGGCCATCAAATCTGTCATTCAATGTGTCAAACAATTGGGCTTTGAATGCTTCAGTAATCCATAGAATTTATTTGAGGGTTTGAGAAGAAATAGCCATCTAAGCACCCTATTAACTCTTTGTTCCTACAACCGTCTTGAAAAAATACAAAAAATAAACCAATAAGTTACGACAGAAATCGCGGCTTTTTCTGGAAAAACCCTAAAAACTGTTGAATTTAAAATGCTCATAACTTCACTTCTCAGACTCCGTTTTGGATGATTTGGTTTTTGTAAATTGGGTGAAATTGTGAGAGGAACTCAGATCTGTAATTTTTTTGGGAAAATTCGTCCTCCAACTGCTTCAGAAATAAAAAAAAATCGCACCACCGTTCTCGGAAAAAACCCTGAAAAATTGCAGATTTTAAGACTTCAATATCTTGACTTTCCAGACTCTGTTTCGGACGATTTATTTTTTCAACTTGGGTTTTTTTATTAAAGGAACTCATATCTACAACCTCTGCCACCCCACCCCCCCCACTACCTCTCTAGCTACCTTACACTTTCATATTTTATTTGATGACTCTAATCCACCTTCTGTAGAGAGAATCAATGTGACAAATCGAGAGCCAATGATTATTACCAGTTTCCATCTTGCATATTCTACAGTGGTATTATTCCTTTCAGATTTTGCTATGACCCTTTTCCACTATGTGGATGGATGTTCTTATTTGGATCCACATGACAGGTGTCAGCCTTTGGAGCATCATTTTGAGTTGGTTATTGGGTTCCAAAATATTCCACGGGGAGTTCACATGAGCACTTGGACATGGAACCTGGGCTTACAATGATGGTTGGACTACTTCAGCATGGTGGCTTTCCTTTCTACATGGGACCTTGGTTCTCTAGTATTCTTCAACATTATGGTCCATAATTATCCATGGGACCCAGGTATATGGTTGTACATAAAGTGTTGTGGACAACGCTTTCATAAGGGGGATGGAATGTTAGGTAGCTAGAGAGGTAGTAGTGGGGGCCGAGAGGGCCCATAGTGATAATAGTGGAGGCCATTCAATGTAAGGTGGACTAGGTCCACTATATTATTAAATAAGACCCACTATGGTAGTTAGATATAATAAATGGGTAGTTAGATATAATAAATGTAAGAGGANTTCTTAGAAGGTTCTACTTCTAGAATATTCCTCCTCTAGAATGTTCTTAGGTGATGGTAGCACTATATAAAGAGGTTCAAGCAATGTAATGGGACATGAAGAGAATTATTGTATTGTGAGTTGTAGCTCAATAGGAGGATGCTCCCTTGAAGAGGTAAGTGAACAAGAGAGGATCCCTTCCATAATAGGATCTGTTGTATGGTGTTGCCCTACCTTAAGGGTTTGATAGTAATAACGAAGATTTTACATATTGTTCTTGTATATCTGTTGTGGTGCTTTTGTATTTAGTCTTTGGTTCTTGAACCTTTTAAGAAGTCCTCTTACATTTATTATATCTAACTACCCATTTATTATATCTAACTACCATAGTGGGCCTTATTTAATAATATAGTGGACATAGTCCACCTTACATTGAATGGCCTCCACTATTATCATTATGGGCCCTCTGGGCTGCCCCATTACTTCTCTAGATACCTTACAGATCCGAAATACATTTTCTTCTCTTTCTTTGCATATATTCCATGATGCTTTATCTTTTGATTTCTTATCCTTCAACTTAGTCAACCCATTCACTCTTTTTCACTTTTCTTATTTATTTCTCTATTTGATACTTGTATTTCCTCATCTATGGCATATTTTAAGATGAATGAAAATACATCTATTCTTTCTTGGTCTTTATGAATCTTAAGTGCTCTAAAAGTATTCATTGTAGTTGACTTATGCTTCTTTCCCTTTGCGTTTTTCTCATTTTTCTATGGGTTCTTTGTTTTCTTATCCACTCTTCTCATTTTCTCCTTATATTTTGTCTCCTTTGGTGGACTAATTGATTTCTTGTTTCTTTTAGTTGATATTGATTTCCTTGTGAGTTCGTTGGTTCAACCTTTGATGTATGTATTTTTCCTCTGACGTCTCCCAAATATTTACCATTTGTTTGTGTAGTTTCTTTCTCAATGGGTGTTGGTTATATTTATTCTCCTTCTACTAGATCCTTGGTTAAATCAATTGTTTCAAGGTTAAACTACTCTTTTACTCCTTTTTATACCATATCTAATTACTCTTTCTCTATTCCAATTAATGTATTTAGTCCTTTTCGGCTTTGTGGTCAACTTATGTTTTCTTTTTTTTCTTGATTTTTCCAATTATTCTTGAGTTTGCCAATTATTCTTGAGTTTGCCGATTATTCTTAGTTTCTTTTGTGGTCATTTTTTTTTCTATTTGTAAATAAGTTGGCTAATCCTTCTCAATTCCTTTTGTTGTCAAATTATATTTTTTAGTTTCTCTTGAAATTTTTTCTTCTTGTTTCGATTGGAACTTCTAGCTTCCCCATTTATATTTCTTATTTTATCTTTCCACCTTCTCACTATTTCATCAAGTTGCATTTCTAAAGTTATTTTGTTCTTTGCAAACTCAATGAGGATTTGCTTATATTTCTCAATGGATTCCTCAAGCTATTTTCCAATACAGAAGTCATGTATATGATTCCTCTTCCTAAGATATTCCCTTGTTATTTTTCTAGTTGCTTATTCCATGAGTATATTTTTGTTCTGTAAATAAATTTTTTCTTCAATCTAGGATTTTTGAATTTGACATCTTTTGACTCAGATAAAATAGTCTCCATTTTTTCTTTTGTCGATCAATTGTCAATTTGTTTAGTTGACACTTCCACTTTCTTTCCTTTAACATATACAGGTTTATTATTATCCAACTAGGGTGTGGGTACATATAAGGCTTAAAAATGGTATTAATTATAGGAAAAAATAACTCTCTCATTCTCCTTCATCATCTTTAAAGGGTGTGATGATCTCCTAATTGATTACTTTCACTGTCTTTGGAATTGGTAATGGGGTGTTCAAGTATCTTAATAGCTCTTGTAATATTTGGTTGATATCTAGGTAGTATTCCATCTCATGAAGATCTCATATTGCTCCATTATTATACCAAATATTTACAAAATATAACCCTAATTGTATGTCCACATTAGAGGTAGTAACCTTCTCACTGGGTGTTGGATCTTGCATATATTAAATTATTCTTTGAAATTCTTTAGCCACTCATTAAACATAGGTTAAGGGAAATACTCAATTCTTATTCCTTTCCAAATTGAGGTGAAGAATTGATAATTATACACAATCAATGTATTATTCATTGTAAATATAGGTTCTCCTATGGGGAAAATATTTTCCATGGAAATATAATTAAGTAGAGAAGGATATCTAACGCCCTTTTCATTTTGTTTTGGCATTCCTTGAAATTTGTTTTTGATATGTTAGTTAGGTTCTCATACTAATTGTAACTACTAGATTTAGGGTCAAAAAATGATGTTGTTTCAATGTTTGCATGTCAAAATTAGGCCTTTCAAGAAAATCGTCCTTTTTAATTTAGTTAAAATTTGATGTTGATATATCTGCATTTCTATATTTTGATATATTGAAGGTGTGTGATATTTATGTCTCCCTGTAACATCAATTTAATGACATCTAAAAATTCATTAAATCGATGATTTGGAAGATGCCAAATTGTATTGATGGGTAAAGTTTCTAAGGCTTAACGTCATTTTATCAATGCATGTAAGTGTGGATGTTTTTATGCTAAGGAAAAAAAAAGAAATTAATATGTATCTATATCGATGGTAAAACATGTAAAAAAATCATCTTTAAGGAAATAAAATTGATGTATGGAATTTGGATATCGACATTAGGGGGTTACTATGTGATCTCCATCCTACAATTCTTTAATTATTTCCTTTGCAAACAAATTGATGGTGATGTTGAGAAGTTTTCCTACTGTCTCGATTTTTTCCTTAACAATCATGATGATTCATATCTATAATAGCCAGACAATGGTGATGATTTCTCAATATTGTTGATCTACTATGACCATGAATTTTCATCATTGTCAAGCATGAACTTGAGACCATAGGAAATTCTAGACCATCAACATAAACCATTTTCAAAAGAAAAAATGCAAAGCTATGATATAGGGATCAAATAGTCAAATAAATATAATTACCTTGGGTACTTGTGGGAAAACACTTCCATGTATTTTCCCTCTATTTTTATTTCTTGAAAAAGTCAATTGTCAAGTGCATTTCAATCACTTGTATTGCCCTTTTTTATTCATTTTACTATGTGCATCATTGAATAAATATAACATAAAGCAATACATCTTAGTAGAAGCATTGATATATTTATCTCATGTAAATAAATATTAGTACAAGAAGGAAGATAATATTATATTAAAGGATGATCCATTACTGTCAATGTCATTCTTATCTACATGGAACGCCAAAATTCATCATAGGTTTTGGGTGAGGGATAGATTTATTCTCTCATTCATTTGAATAAACGAAATTTCATGGATGAGGAATATATTTATATCATTGGAAAACTACAAAACACTTTCTATATTAGATAATTATTCTTCATAATAATCACCATATACTCTGAATTCATCCATGTATGCTTCCACACAATGATGGACTAAGTTTAAAAAGATGTTGAGGATAGCTATTTGGAATGTATCAAGATAATTACATAATACAAAAGTTAGAATAATGTATGAAAAGGTACCTCATGGATAGTTAAATTTTGTCAAATCCTAGTCTCGAAGAGAAATTTGGATCTAATTATAGCAGCTTAAACCATAAAGGAAACATATTTTTTCCTAAACAAATCATCCAATAATTGGTCAATAAAAGGCAAGAGGACGTGATCCTTCCAAAAATCCTTGTTCATATTTTAGTAGTCCACAAATAATCACCATTTACCCTCATTGTTTGGAACAATGATGAGTTGGGATACACTCTCATTATTTAAAATAGCATAAATGAAAACACTATCTAACAATTTTGCAGCTCTATTTTTACAACATCCATGAGGGAAGGATTCATTTGATGTTGAGGTTGTCGAGCTAGGTGAGATGTAATAGGGATATAAATGTGATGTCTATATATGTTAGGGTCAATTACTTCATATCTTGGAATTCCCAAGAAAATCCATGGATTGGATTTCAAGGAAAATTCACCATCTTAGAGAGCTTAGTTCATTGTTTATGTTGAACGATTTTCTTGGAAGGATTTCTGCTGAAGTAGTCAATGGGTTGCATGATTTAGTAGTGAAAATATCCTCTAATATGTAGTATTAGCTAAGTGACATTCAATTACAAAATCATAAGTTTCACTCATCCATTATCTAATCTAAAATTTTGGGGAATAAATGTTTTGCATAAAGTTTGATAGTATGCTATCCTCATCCATATCCTTTACATCATGAGTGTATCAATTGTGAGAAAAAATAAAGAAGAAACTTCAAAGAGTTCATATTCTTCCTATGAATCAATCTAAAATGGTTCCTTGTATTTAGAAGTGGCTTAGTTGGAGGATAGAGAGTAAGTTTCTTAAAAGAGTGGCCATGAGAAATAGTCATATCTCATGATCTACAACTAATGTAGGCATTATAAATTGTAAACCAAGGATCAAAGGATAACCTCCAAGTATAGAATTTGTCTATAACATCATGAAGTATTTAGAGTAATCCCATAATTCAGTGGAGAATACAATATCTTCTAACATTCGTTTTGTCTTCAAAATGGACTTATCATCCATATGGAGAATAGTGGGGGTTTGTCTCAGTAATTCTTGGAGTTGTATTTTCTCCATGGTTTCCTTAGTCATGAAATTAATGCTTAATGTCAAATAAATCAAATTTTTTCTGGTTATATGTATTCTCACTACATGCCTATTAGGATCACAATATTTGATGGTAAGAAACTTTCCTCTCATGAGATCCACAAGCTAATATATGAAATTAATTGTCTAAGGATATTTTATTTTTCTCCCTATTTTATTCGAGAAAAGTTAATTAGAAACCTTTTTGTAGCATTCTTAATTTCTTGGATTAAAGGGATTTTGACACATAAATTTTTAAGTTCTAATAAAAAAAAACTCTAGTTGAGGAGTTGTGCCATATCTTTCTATTTTGCTTGTCCTTGCTAAACAAAAAGTTGTTGTGGTTTATTTTGAAGAAGTTGGGGTGAATTTTGTAGTTGTTACTATTTAACCAGTTTAGATATTATACATGGTATTAGCGTTGCCATTTTTCTTCCAGTTAGAGTCAGTTTTCATTCGGGCTAGGGCCCATGTGTCCAAATATGTCAAGTCAGGTACGTAACAGTGAAGGGGTTGAATTCAGCAAGTGGCTGGTTTTCCCTTGGAAGTGGGAAGGGATGTCAGAGTCGAAACATACATGAATGGTATAGGTATGTGTTCCCAGAAAGTCAGGTCCTATCAAAGTTAGTCTCTACGTGCCCCAGGTTGATTCAAGTAGTTAATGGAAGTCGTGTCGAAAAGTGCAGGAACTATTATTATCTCATTATGAAGGCAGAGGGAATGAAAAATCATGGCGTTCATATCATGTATGCCCTACGACCCTTATTGCCTATACCTTACATGCGGGGATGTGCCATGGAAAATCTGCAATTCGATTCGAAACATCCAGTCGCCATGAATTCACTATTCCTTGGCATGATTCCTCCTTCCGCTCGATCTTTTATAAATCCCAAAACTCATGCACCCATGTTATTCGCAAAATCAGATTTAGGCTCTATATGTAACTTTTCTCATAGGCCCAAGATGATCGAATTCTCCATATTGGGCATTCGTCGGAGCCACCGCGCACAGGATAAACACTTGTCATGCCATGACGATATCTCAAAGCATAAATAAGGGTGTGCGAAGTGGAAATATCGCCAGACCCGAACCCCAAAGTGATTGGGATTCATTCTCACTCACAACAGGCACCCCCAAGGACAAAAGAGGGATTTTTCATTTACCCATGGGAACGATGACATCACACCGCACATAACTTGGAGTGGAAGGAATTGCGCAGGAAGTAAGGAAAGTGGAAGCCCTATATCACCAACAACGGATACCTCAGAGAAGGGGAAGACGAAGGAAGAACAAGGAAGTTGTGGAAACTCGAATCTCAGGTGAGCCATGTGCATGACCAATCTTTGAACAATTACTTATGTGTGTCATCCAGCTGGAGCCTTTGGAAGGTACCAGCCGAGAAAGTGGGAGTAGAACGAGGAGGATGGATTCCACGGGTGCCAATAGTCAAGAGACATCTCAACAGATGAGGCAAGAAAAGCTATCCATTTCTAAACTGTACCAAGAGAACAGAGAGCTGAGACAACAACTGGCGACAAAGACCACATAAGCATCAACAACACAAGATCGTGAAGGGAACGTGACATGGCTAAAAATACAGCTTAGGGAGGCATAGGATACGATTGTACAACTGCATGAATCTTAGCGGCTGGTGGAATAAACATATGCCAAACACTCTAGAGAATGTGAAGTGACTGAAGAGATAGCCCGCACAACTCTCACCAGCAAGCAAAAGAAACAAGATTATCCTAGTCCATTCCTATATTCGCCAACAAAAGGAAAAATCTTGACAATTTTGAAGGAGAAATTTCACCATTTTAATAACGGTCGTGACCGTCTTCAACCACTTGTCGTGCATAGTTCCCCCCAAAAATGAGCACGCGATAAAAAATAAAAGTTGTTACAATAGACAGTGAGACTCTGACAAGAACTTGTCCACCCAGATACCTGATCAACAACTGAATCTTTGTGGAGGATTACAACGATCATGATGTAGCCAGATGCATCTTTTGTCTATTTTTGGAAAACATCATGCAAAGAGTTTTGTAACGCAGAACAGTCAGTTCCCTAGTTTGTAGAGATATCAGTTAGAAGACTAGGGTAGCCCAAGTGATGCCCTAATTTATATATTTGATTTTTTCGATGTAAGCCAGGTTGGTTGGAAAAATTGGTATAGAGAGTAGCTATTGCATGTAATTTGAGTTCGACCGAAACTTAATGCAAAAGTCCTGTAATTTTGATGAAAAGATTCTAATTGTAGCAGTTGGATGTATTGTTTTTCCTTTCTTGCATACGTTCTTCTTGTTATCTTTATTCATATATTTTTATGTCTAATTTGGAACTAATTTTCAAACCTGTGGATTCGTTGCACAATGCCCCTTGTTCGCACCATTTAGATGAAACATTTTTCTTATAAAAGTTAACTCCGAATTCACCTGTTGCAGTGCTTCGAGTTACTTCCTGTAATTTCTCTCCATTAGACATTACTATTTTACACTGAAGACTGTTTCTCGCTTAGCCTTTATCCTCTCAAAGTTTAGTCACCGAGTCCTTTGTTTCTGTTGTTTCCTTGAAATGACTCCATAGCCCAAAGTATTGTTTTCTTGCACCAATATAACCAGAACCCATTATATCAAAGGTGTTAAATCTATCCACTGCTTCAAATCCATATCCTGCATGGAGACAGAGTCTCCCGAGAGATCCCTCTCCAGGTCCGAAAGGCTAGTTTCGGGCCTCAAAATTGGTTGAAAAAGTTACCTTCATCGTCTATTTATTAGTCGAACAGATTTACAGAGTGCTAACATTCTGGTGTTGTTGTCGGGGACAAAATTGAATAGATTTTCCCTGGGAGAATGACTAACGTTGTAGTTTCACCCCTGAGGGTAACATAGGGACAAACATCTATACCGGCTGAAATCTTTACCCTGGCGACTCTAGTTAAAAAGTCCAATAGCATCAAGTAGTGCAGTTCAGTAACTTTGGCTCCGAAGACAATCTATACTAGAGAAAATACTGACCCAAACCCTACGGAGCCTGTGTACAACCCCAAGACGATTCTGCTAAAGACTAGAGAGCAAGCATCAGACCCATTCTATTACCTGTACATAAGTCTATCCTCACCAAAAGATGACGTGCAAAGCATCGACGACCTTGAGTTTGGCATGTTCTTTGAACAAACCCTTTTCAGGTATAAGTCATAATCCATATCGGATGAGGTATTTTTCGACCAGAAGAGATTCCAAGTGCTAGTGTCTAATAATATCCCTAAAAAACCCAACCCTCCTAGAGCCATGGCCGCCATATTTCCCCCCTCATTCTTCCATCCGAGCTGCATGATCTGCCCCAAAATTACAGCCAGAGGATTAAGCTCTATGATGCTGAAGGGAGTGTTTCATCCTAGAAGCATATGGACTGGTTCAACAATTTCATCGACCTAGAAGAGATACACTATGCAGATGTGAAAATGAGGTTGTTCACTCAGAGTTTTATGGGGGAGGTGAGGAAGTGGTTCAAAGCCCTACGACCGACAAGTATTCAAGACTTCTCCACATTCGAAACATCTTTCATCAACAGATGGGGAGACAAGAAGAACCTTATACAGTCGTTAACGAAGTACAATAATATGAAGAAGGTGCCGGAGGAGATGGTACAAGAATTCTCAGCCCGTTTTATGAAGGTTTATAATTCTATTCCTGCAGAAGTCCAACCACCTCCTGGGGCTGCACAGTTACGATACACTGACTCTTTCGACAATGAATTCACTCTGCTATTGAGAGAAAGAAGATATCCAAACCTGGACATGATAATGAGCAATGAGATGAAATTCGAGGTAAATATGATGGCGTCAGGGAATATCAAACATAGATTCAACAAAGGAGATAAGAAGCTCCAAGGAGACACACATCCATCAACGCCGAGATCTGCAGATGACAAGTTCGAATTAATGATGAGAAGAATGGAGAAGCTAATGGAGAGGATGTCTGTGGGAAACAGACCCGTTGTCTGAGACCAACGTTATCCCCAGCCCATGAATCAAAACCTCAGGAGGGGTCAGGTCCCTCAGATCAGACATAGGGAATAGAGGGAGTAGAGATATCAAGGCGAACAATAGACAAGGCTTCCGTTCCAAAACAACTACATGGATGAAGACTTCGATCAGATGTTCGAATACCAAATGCATTGTTGCGATGACAAGAACCTGCACGTGTTCTTGAAAAAGAGAAAACATGATCGATACATGAGAAGAAACGATGATTTTATGCTAGAGACAGACGATGCATGGATTGGGGAAATCAATGACACATTGTCCTGGGTGATGGAAGAGTTCAGAAAAGGTTATCAGAATTCCATCATGTAGTTTCAGAAAAGATACAACCTTAGGAGCAAGGAAGCGTCTACTGAGCCTCAACATACGAATCCGGTAAGGAAACCTCCAGCAGACACCCCTTCCACAAGCCAACCAAAGCTAGACAACATGACCAAGGATGCGACGGAGAAGGAAAATTCAAAGGAAGAGGTCCTGAAGAAAACTATGGAAGTAAGCCGAGAAGCTAGTGGAAAATAGGAAGAGAACATTTGTCCCCCTTTTAAATTTGAGCATGAAATGGATAAAATCAAAATCTCTATCCCATTCAACGAACTTATCAGAAAGGGTGAGTATCGAGAATAGATTATTAAAATGCTGAAAATGGGAGGGACCCCTGATACTTTGAATATCCAGGATGATCACCCTGCTATTCTACTTGGTCTGTGTGTTGAAGAGACAAGTGATACTGAGGATGTACCTCCATTTTACGCCAGTCTGAAGGATCATGACATGAACCTGCAAAAATCCATTCTATATTTCGGCACGTCGCACAACATCATGCCAAAGGTGATCATGGATGAGGTGGGTTTGGATATCACTAGACCTTACAAGGACCTTTTCTCTTTTGATTCGAGGAAAGTGAAGTGCTTGGGTCTCATCAAGGATTTGGTTGTGTCATTGGCCCAGATTACTTCAAAGAACATGGTTATGGACGTGGTCGTGGCAGACATACCCCCTAATTTTGTCATGTTGTTGTCTAGATCGTGGGCTGCGAAGTTAAAGGGGACCCTGCAAATGGACATGTCATATGCCACCATTCCTATCTTTGGCTAGGACAGATGATTGTACAGGGAAGTGCTGCTGAAATACATGGTAAGAAAAAAAACGCATCCAAACAACCACCCTATATACTCCATTAACACTGAGGTTGGTTCTTCTATTTTCGACAATGACTTAGGTTTCGAAGAAGAAGAGATGACAACCACCGTGACAGCTGATGAGGAAACTGCATGACAAACAATAGAGTGCACCGACCTAAAAGACCGTGTGGAAAAAAAGATATCGAACATGAGTTTCTATGGCACTATTAGCAAGGAAGGAGTAGGTGTCAACGTATGGGTAAACCCCCTGAAGTGGGAACAATGTTGCACTCACACAAGCTCGTGTTCGAATGCACAAATAACATGGCCACGTATGAGGCATTGATTCGGGGCTTGAAGGTATTGAAATAATTAGGCGCAAAGAGGATAGTAGTGCACGAAGACTCAGAACTAGTCATAAACCAGGTCAAAGGAATATATCAAACAAAGCACCCCAGGCTGAGAGCGTACATAAAACTTGCACTGGACCTTCTCGAGGAATTTTCAGAGTATGACATATCTGCTATCCCAAGGGAGAAAAATCAAATCACCGATGTGTTGGCCACCTTGGCCTTAGTTTTTAATATCCCCATATTCCCAAACAAAAAATACGAGATTGAAGTCAAACACATGCCCGTAGTGCCTAATAATATAAAATACTTGCAGGTGTTTGAGGACGACAAGCAGGTAGAAATATTTCTTCAGATGAGAGACAAGTTCGCTAACACAAACATTGATGATGAATGCTGCTACGACGAATATGGGAGCGTGGATGCGCTCAGTAATGACAACTCTTTCGAGAATCGGATCATTGGAAGGGACATAGTACAACTAAAAAATAACATCATTCCGAAGGGGTTAGTGCCACTGGAAAAGATTTTTGACGAAAATGATGTGGCTAAAAATCCCAAGATCAATGCAAGAGAAGAGGACGTGCAATACTGCAACATCGGGACTGAGGAGAACTCGAAAATGATAAACTTGTAAAAAATGCTCAGTCCAGAGGTCAAGAAAGAATAGGTCAAGCTCATGAAGGATTTTCCCGACGTTTTCACATGGAACTATGACATTTTTAAGGTGTATGAAACTGAAGTAATCCAACATGTCATCCCTCTCAAAGAAGACTAGAAGTCGTTCAAACATAAACTGTGATGGATAAACCCCCTGCTACTATCTTCGATCGAGAAGGAGGTAAAGAAACTGTTCAAAGTTAAGATTATCATTTCTTTAAGATTCTCGAAATGGGTAGCTAATTTGGTACCTTTAAGAAAGAAGAGCGGTGAGATAAGATTGTGTGTGGAATTCCGAAACTTGAACAAAGTGTCCCTAAAGGACCACTACTCTCTCCTTAAAATGGACTATATCCTGCAAAAGGTGGTGGGGTCCTAGAAGATGTCCATGATGGATGGTTTTTCGGGGTATAATCAGATCATGGTCCACCCAGACGACAATAAAAAAACAACTTTCACAACTCCATGGGGAACGTTCATGTACGCCAAGATGCCCTTCGACCTGATGAACGCTGGAGCTACTTTCCAAAGGGCAATGGATATCACGTTTTTCGATGAAAATGAAAATTTCATTGTGATATATTTGAACGACATCACGATATACTCTACCTCTGATGAACAACACCTCGAGCATCTGAAGAAGGTTTTCCAGAAGTATAGGAAGTTTGACATATCGCTAAATCCAAAGAAATCACATTTCGGGGTAGAAGAAGGGAAGTTGTTGGGACATATTATCTTGAAGGAAGGAATTAAGATAGACCCCAGCCGAGTTGAAGGAATATTTAAAATTGGCACTCCACGCAGTAAAAAAGAAGTTCAATCCTTCCTAGGAAAAGTAAACTTCTTGAGGAGATTCATCTCGAACTTGGCAGAGATCATAAAGCATATAACCTGTATGCTCAGGAAGGGAAATGAGATCAAGTGGAAGACGAAGGCCAATAAATATTTCAAAGATATCAAAATGGCGCTGACTAGAGCCCCTATGCTAGCCAGTCCAGACTTCACGAAGGATTTCATCATGTTTTCATTCGCATCGGAGCACACTATTGGCAGCGTGATGTTGCGAAAAGACGAGCAAAAATTCAAGAAACCTATAGCCTATTTTAGTAGGACGCTGAGGGATGCTCCACTAAGGCATGGAATTATGGAAAAACAAGCATATTCCTTAGTTAATGTCTTGAAGGAGTTCGGGACATACATATTGCACTCCCACATTATCTCTTATGTGCCCAACAATTCAGTTAAGGATATCCTGACTCAGCACAACCTTGATGGGAGGAGAGGAAAATGGATAGAGTCGATGTTGGAATATGACTTGGAGATCAAGATGAAAAACTAATTAAGGGCCAGGGCCTCGCGAAGCTAATGGTTCAGTTGGACTGCGACGCTATGGGAATAAATTTCATCATCGATTTGTCAGAGAGCGCTCAAGAAGAAATGACTGTGTAGGTGTCCCATGAGTTTGTCAATTCGTCGTGGTATGAAGATATCATCTATGTGTTGAAGAATATCCAAGCTCCTCCGGACGTAAGTAAGACTAAGGTCATATTTCTCAAGCTTAAAGTAGTGAAGTTCTACATCCTGGAAAAATCACTCTACTGGAAATATCCTAGGGGGATGTTGTTGAGATGTTTGCTGGAGAATGCCGTGAAGCGAGCCATGGAATAATTTTACAAGGGCGACTGCGGGGGTCACCATTACTAGAAAACCACCATGCACAAAATCCTTAGGGTGGGTTAATATTGGCCTACCATTTTCATAGACGTGTACAAAGAAGTCTCCAGCAACCACAAATGTCATATTTTCGATGGGAAAAGAAAGCTGCAACCCCTACCACTAAAGCTGATCTCAATTGAGGCACCATTCATGCAGTGGGGCTTGGATTTCATATGGGAAATAAATCTTCCATCTTCAGCGCAACACAAATGGATACTCATGGCCACCACTTACTTCACAAAATGGATAGAAGCGATTCCCATGAAACACTCTACCGACGCAATCATCATACAATTCCTGGAGACAAACATCTTGTTGAGGTTTGGTTGTCCCATCAATATCATAACAGATAATGCGGCCACATTCAAGTCTAAGAGGATGGATAAGTTTTGTCAGGATTATAATATAAACTTGGGGCATTTACAATGTACTACCCACAAGTAACCAGGTTAGGAATCCTCTAATAAAATCCTAACCAAGATCATCAAAAGGATACTACAGGATAATAATAAAACTTGTCATAAAAATATTATCTATGCACTGTGGGTAGATCAGGTTACCACCAAGAAGTCCATTTCAATGTCACCTTTCCAGATTGTATATGAAGCAGATGCAATTTTC
>ML799364.1:160981-186926 GCA_009831015.1 Picea engelmannii | reverse complement strand
ATGTCGACTTTGGAGCTTCTAATTATGTACTAACATATTTTGAGCATGGGAATATTTTATGGCAAAGAGCATATAGTCCATCAACATAGTGAAATAATGGAGATAACAATAATGTATCTAGTTCAATGATTGAAGGGAATGAAGGAAATGGGTAGCACCACCATCCTCTGACTTTGTTATGTTTTTCTGAGTAACATTGTTTTTAGGTTGTTTTGTAGAATCTACACATATGTAAATTGTCGAAATATATTGTCATTAGTCCATAAAAGTTAGGGTATTGTTCACTTGGATCTATTTTTACAACCCTTTCGAGCATATTTAGAACTCTATCTTTGATTTTTGGCCTACCATAACTCTTTTTTTTTATTAATACAAATGTTCCCCAATTTTGATTAAAGAAAATGAAAAAAATCCTCCTAATCAACATATTGTTGTTTTTCCATATTTATGTTTCATGACAAGAAAACATTAACTTTCACCAATCCATATCTTGGAAGAGTAAAGGCCAAAAATACATCTAACACTTCGAACTCATCTATTTCCAACAATTTTTTTCATAAAATATTTCATTAATATTGATGATTTTGATATCATATTCACCAATTGTTGTAACTATTTTCTTGTCACTTTTTACCGTTTTGGTATAAGATATATAAGATGACTTCCAATAAAATTATGGACAATAAAAATAAATTATATATTCTTAAATAAAAATAAACAAATACTCTTGTAATAATCATACATAAAGAAAAAGGGATTCTTTCAAGCATCTAGCCTCTTATAAATCATATAAAAATACACCCTTCAAAAACCAAGGAACATTATTTATGTTGTTTTTCTTATTCATGCTTCACCTCAAACTATACACAAGAATGTAATATATCTAACATACGTGTTTCACCAAAGTTCTATATCTTTGATTCCTAATATAAAAGTCCTCTAATTTTTATTCCTAAGATGTCAAGAAATTCATGATTTTTTTTTCAATCAATTCAACTCAAACAAGTCTTCTACACATAGGTCTATCAATAACTTAAATTTATTATACCACATAGGTCCATCACTCTATCCTAGACCACCCACCAACTCACGTTTTCAACTTATGTTTTGATGCACCCCCTCTAGAATAACATAAAAAACAATGAACTTGAAAAATAATAAATATGCTATTATATTTTTCCATTTGTTATTGTTAATTAACACCAATTTCGAGTTGACAACGATTTGATAAAGCATGTTTTTTTTACCTTTTAAACATATTTAAAGGGCTATTTAACAAACAAATACTCTCAAACAACGTACACAGTCAATATCTATAACATCTCATTCCTTGAGGAGTGAAACATATTTTATAATTTATTGAGCTTTCACATTAATGTTATTTTAATCTTCCATCAACACCCCGCCATTCTTTTCCAAATTTTGTAGT
Organism: Picea engelmannii; assembly: GCA_009831015.1. Taxonomy (NCBI): domain Eukaryota; kingdom Viridiplantae; phylum Streptophyta; class Pinopsida; order Pinales; family Pinaceae; genus Picea; species Picea engelmannii. Next base: position 185,497 of record ML799364.1, on the reverse strand, counting down.
GTGATTCATGTAATTTGAGACTCATCCTGATTTGTCATGTTTCATAATGAATTTCATTGTATCTATCATTAATTTTATTTTCTATAACCAAACACACGTGAACGAAATAAATATTCTTTTCACTTTTTTTTTTTAAATTGTCAACCAAATTATTATTTTTTCATTTAAATTACTTCTTTTGTATTTCTATTCATTCGTACATTACTCATTGCATCGACCTACCTTTTTTTTTAAAAGTAGTTTTTCGTGATTAATGTGATGAGATTGATATTATGAAGGTATATTTTTCAATAATTTTTACTAAAATTTATAAGAATATAAAATTAAATTAATAATTTTGAAGGTTTTTTTATAATAAATATGAATTTATAATAATACTAATAATCTATTTTTAAGATCACTGTTAAGCTAGACATCGAATTGGTGTATAAGATCCTCTTTCTCTAAAGATTTGACTGGTAAAGTCTATGGAGATATACATACCCTACTCCCTCTGGATCTGGATTTGAAAATGTGATATCTTAAGAGGAAACACAAATTAAAATAATAATTTTCAAGAACACAAAAAACATTTTCCATCAGAATTTGAGCATAACCCTTTGATTTGTCCTTTCTTTTATATTAGTTTCCTTTTTAATGGTTGGATATTGATATTATTAATTTAATTCTTATACTTTAGACATTTTATGTTTTTTAATGGTTGGTACATAGTTAAATTAAATATAAAAATCATTTTTTTACTATAGGTTAAGTACTATGGATATTTACATTTTGATTATTTTGATTAGAAAAATATATATTTAAGGATAAAAATCTTATTAAAATTTAGTGGTCAATTAGTAATGAGAAACAATAGTATTACTTGATATATATGAATGTGGGTTCACCCATCACTATTATTCAAGTGAAAAACATCCTACCAAAAATGATTTACTAGTTGTTAGTAAGGGGGTAGACTTTAGGTCTTGCAATATGCCTCTAGGTCTTGGGTCATTAATATGTTTCCTTACATCTAAGGAATATGTGCTCTTAGTGATTCAAAAGTAGTTTTAGGTTTTACTTTAAGACCAAAAGATGGTTTCAGCCTAGATTGTATCCACAAGTTAGATCATCATTGAGATTGCCTCGAATGGGGTCATGTGATTTTTTTGATGTCTAGCCTAAATCACATACATGAAACCAGATACTTTATACAATTTCGCTTCTTAACCGAAAGGAAAAAATAATATATTTTCTCTTATAAAAATGTAATTTTCATTTTTTATATTTTTATTGGGTGTATACATGTTCCCAATATGAAGGAGATGTGTAATTCCTTCCATGTTCAACATAGAGTTTACTAGTAGCATTAAAAAAAAATACTAATAACAAAAATAATATTTTTCATAAATAAACTATTTCATTGTCCACCTTAGGTAAAATGTTTATGTCAACTATATATATCAATTGTAGGAAAGCTTGTGATAGTGCATGTGATATTAACCTTTAGAATATATTAGAAGAGATAAAAGTTTCTTCCTAGTTGATATTTGTTGCGATAAGGTTGTATGAGAACATTATTTCCAAGTTCAAAAGCACCAAGGGTTGGTCAGAAGAAATCATCCGCAATATAGGAGTCAATTTTTTTTATCTCTTATCCCCTACCCCTTTTTGGCATATATGTTGACAAATTAGAAGATTGTGAAGCCACGGGTTATGTTGTACCGACTCTTTCTAGTGTATTCATTATCCGTCTTCTTTATGATGATGATATTGTTCTTATTGCAAGGAATCCCTAGGACACTAGTAAGTAGCTTAGAATCCTCAAGGACTTTTTCTCTAGCACAAGAATGACTATGAACACTAACAAAACAAAGGCTATAATGATAAAATACAACAAGATTGGATGTCATACTTTCGTGTATGACAAGAATATCTTGGAGGAAGTTCCTTTGTACAAGTATCTTGGAATTGATACGCATCATTGTTGGATCATGTTGTCATTGATGCCAATGGTTTGATTGATTGATGTCAAGTGATTAAACGATTGATTGATGTAAATGGATTATTGATAGTCTTGATTGATTGATGATTGATGAACAATGTTTATGTATTGTCCTTGATGAGAATGATATATGTTAAGTGGAAACCAATCGATGAAGATGGATCAATAAGTTATCATTGATATGATGCATAGATGAAGATGGATCAATGATTTGTCATTGATACATGATGAAAATGGATTCTTTGATATATGATGCATAGTTTGTTTTATGTAGAGATGACTCATTATTTTCTTGTTAGGATTGATAAGAAGTATATATGGATGAACTCCAAAGTGGTCCCATTATGGTGAAAGCCCTCACGGGAAGACACTTTACAGTTGAGTTGTGGTTGAGAGACCCCATGCTTGTATGTGGAATAATGAGATGAGAATCACTGATTTTGTTGGTGAAACTATCCTAGATAGATAGTACTTGTCATGCCATTTCCGGTGGTATGTGGAACATCACATAACTCCTCATGCTTTGAGAGTTATGGCATTACGCAGTTGAAGGACCCCGATATGATGGCTTGAAACCCCATAAGGTCAAAGAAGTCAAAGTGCTTGAGAAGAAGAAATTACTATTTAAAGTGAAGTGAAAAAACAAGAATGATTATTTAAATATTAAAGTAAATTGACAAAATCGAAGAGAAATATTTAAATGATAAAGTAATGGAGAACTTTCAATTTATGGAAAGTGGTTAACCCTAAAATGAGGAAAATAGGTTAAGTGACATAGAAATGGGTTAAGTGACCTAGAAGTGGGTTAAGTGATCTAGAAGATGAAGAGTATAAATAAGAGGCTAGGGTGTCTTGTGATAAGTACAAAATTTTTGGGGTGTATCTCTTGAGCATGATTGAAGATCTATTCTGAGAAAGAGAGTGTGAGGAGGATCTCATTGACACATCAAAGTTTCAACAATGTCTGAGATCCTGACGATAAAAGTTTCGTAGCTTCACAAACCCTAGTTTATGAGGTATACGTAGGCTATAATGGACTAGGGCGCATACACACGCGGGATGTATGAGGATAGGGCACGTACAATGGATAAAATCATGGAGATTTGTGTTTGAGATGATGACTAGCTATTGAAGACTGAAGCAAGTTCCATATATGCATTCTATGGACTCAGATCTATCACTGAGACTCTGGTATGGTTACATTACTGTCTTGATGGATACTATTGCTTGTTGTGTTGTGAATGGTTAGGGCATTCTTGGTATGGCTGCTATGATGTGATTTCTGATGGCTGATGGAGTGAGTAGTACTCCTGGGATTCAATGGTGATATGATTGTTATTGTACACTAGTTGCTTATACATGATTGATTTAGCATTCATATTGATTCGTTGTGGATCATGAGTAGATTATTGTAGATCTTGGATGTGTTTTGATTAGTTTTGGATCAAATTGGACAGTGAGAGACAAAAGAGAATGTGATTGCAGGTTGGAGAGGATATGAGTATGTGAAGAAAATAAAAACCCTAGTTTCTCAGAAGTATACGCATGTTGCATTTAGATTGCTCGTGTACATATGCGGGGTGTAGTAATCTAGGGCACGTACACATGCGAGCTTCACTACTGACAGGTCGTGTATCTGTGACAGATTGATATCTGTGGAGGATTGTTGCCTCATCTCAGTTGGTGCTGAGGATGTAAGTTGAGTCTTGCATATAGAGCTGGTGCTCTTGTAGAGTTGTACTCTATTCAATTGTTGTTGATAAACCCCAAGGATTGTAGTCCATAATAAAAGGAAAAATGTACATACATCTTGTCTTCTTTGTACTCCTTGTGGTAATGACTTATTGATGATTTATGTTGTTGATACATGTTGTTGATATATGTTCACATCTAATTGGTTATAAATGACAACAATGAGTAATGAGTAAATGTTGAATACTAACTAATGAATTCTATGTAAGAGGGAAGTTTTTGAAAAAGATCCCCACACTTATTCAGCCCCACTCTAAGTGTGGTAGGTGTGTCCAACAATTGGTATCAGAGTAGGCATTCAGTACAAGCCTTAACAAGCTTGAAGGAGATTCATAGATACACAAATGGATGATGAAGTTCCAATCCTTGATGAGGAAAACTATTCTACTTGGAGAATAGAAATTAGAGTACATTTGAAGGAAATGGGAGCGGCTATTTGGAAGGAAACCATTGGTGGATTAGTTCCTTTGAAGAACAAGTCAAAGTTTGCATCTCAAAGGGAAAGAAAAAAGAATGATGAATTGGCTTTCAAAACCATTCTTAGTGGACTTTCAATCCCTGTCAAAGAGAGCATAGGACAATGCACTTCTGCCAAGAATCTATGGCTAAATCTAGAGGAGGCATATAAAAGAAAGAAGGAAAAGGAAGATATTCAAGACCACTCCATCAAGATTATCAAAGGTAAAAAATCATCAAAAACCCTTGATTGTATTATTTCAAAATGTGATCTTGAAAACATTTCAAGTGAAGATAGCACAAAGGACGATCTCAAAAGTATTTCAAATAAAGGTAAATAATCTCCAAAGACTTGTGATTGCAATAATTCAAAATGTGATGATGTTGATTTCTTCTCAAGTGAAGAAGAAGATCTGGAAACAATATGTGTAAAGTTTGATGGTAGTTATCCTATGGAAAGAATAAAAGAAGATCTATTAGAACTTCAAAAATAAGTTGAAGAGGATTTATATAGATATAGTAGTGATCAATATTATACACACTATAACTATCTTTTCGATAACACTAAGAAGTTTCTTAGGAGGATTCACAGGAACATGTTGAAGTTAAAGGGAATTCTCAAAGAACAAGAAGAGAACAATAAGACTAAATTAGAAGAAAAGGAAGAAGAGATCACAAGACTAAAGAATGAAAAATAAGATATGAAGGTATATCATGAGATTAGAAAAAGTCTTGAAACTATTGTCCATCTCAAGACCCAAATTGAAGAAGCCAAAAGGGTAGAGGAACTATTGAAGAATCAAATTAATGAAAAGGAAGAGTCATGTCATAAGTTAGAAGCTAAACTTGTTGATCTTATAAATAAAGTAGAGAAGTCAAATAAATTCTTGAATAGCTCACAAATCTTGAATGATATCTTGGAAAGCCAAAGATCACCAAATGATAAATCAGGTCTTGGATACAAGAAAGAAGCTACACATGCTGAAGAAATCACCTCAAAGAATCATGAGGTAAGTCCATCAAAGGATGAAGACAATGTTGCAAATCAACGATCTACACAAGGCAAAGAAACTTTCAAAAGGACAAAGCAAGGAAGACATCAAGAAGCTATCTTTGGGAAACCAAAGCAAAGGTACGGAAGTATCTTTCATGGGCATTATTATTCATGTAATGAATACGGTCACAAATATTTTGAATGTAGATCTTATGAAAGGAGATATAATGGAAGATTTTATAACACCATAAGGTGTTGGATATGTCATCAAGTATGACATATTATTGTTCAATGTAACACCATCAGATGCTACAGCTGTAGTGGATTTGTCCACAAATCTCAGGAGTGATGGAACACAAGAAGAAGGTCTATGATGTGGACTTCATATAGAATGACTAGACGAAGGAATGAAGTAATGAAGGGAGACATATTTGAAAAGATGGAAGCTTAGAGCTCAAGTTATAAGAAACAAGGACACCTTCAAAAATGGGTGAAGAAGACTGAGCAACCAGAGCAGAATGGAAGCCTTAAGGGAATCTCTAGTAAGTCATATATTGAATCATAAGTAGGTGACAGTGGTATCAGTCACATACATACGTAGGATGACCTTGAATAGGTTGCATACATACGTGAGCTGTCTGTGCAGCATGCCACTTATATATGGTAAAGCCTTGGGAAAAAGGCAATGCACATGGGTTGCATCTTGATGTGATGGTATAACACTCTATTACAGGGTATGGCATTATTTGTTGCAGGTTATGACACTGTTTGCTGCAGGTTTTCATGATTCTATATTGGATTATGTAATGTGATCATAAAAATAATGAAAGGCCATCTTGGATGCATGGGACTAACCCATGAGTATGGATTGATACATTTTCTGTTGAAGAACAATGCTGGTTATGAAAATGAAGTTGTGATGCTAGATGGATATTTCATTGATCTATTGAAGCATACTACTAGCATATGTGTTATTGGATTCTTATTATTTGTTGTAGTGAATGGAGGATTGACGATAATGTATTGATATACATGGCTGGTACATATTTTGAGTTTCATTGATATATCCTGTGATGTATTATTGAAAGCTTACTTGTTGGATATATTGGTGCATGCATTTGGCATATGAATGGGCTACATATTGGGACATGTAGTTGGTGAGTTGATGAGGTGGTGATACATGTTGATATGCATGTTTGGTACACTCATAGATGGCATATGCTTGATGATTGTACACCATTGGTATTACTTGATTAGCACAACAATTGGTACTTGTTTGAGATACATGGTTATGGTACTTGGTTCATGATGGAGACATATCATGAGTGATATGACACATTGTTTGGCATGTTGATAGATTCACATTGTTTGGCATGTTGGTAGATGCACATGGATGGCATGGTTGCCACATTGGTAGACACATGTTGGCATATGGTTGATACATTCCATTGGTGAGATCTTCTATCACATTGTATGGTATTGATGTACATGGTTGATGTACATGGGTGTTATGCATGATGGGCACACATAGGTCCATGATGTAATTGGGTGATGTTCTACTCATAATTCTCTATTTTTGACATACCTTTTTGTTTCATGATGGTTGGTATGGCATGAGTTTGATACATGGACAGGTCCAAGGATTGTCATATGGAAGCATATTGTTTCAGGGGGAGTATGAGAAATGTATCTTCAACTTTTCATCAGAGTGATATACCTTGTTCAAAAAGGGGAGAGATTATTCAAAGGAAGATCAAAGGCATTCAAGAAGGGGGAGCAGGCCCAAGAGGAGAATCACCCATTGCCATTGATGTCAAAGGGGGAAAGATGGTCACATTGATGTGATAGTAATGGGAACAGATAGTCATATTGATATGTTTTATGACTATTGATGTAGAGCATGCCTTGTCTACATGTTGACATCAATGATTGGTGTTGACATCAATGTTGGTATTACCATCAATACCAAAGGGGGAGATTGTTGGATCATGTTATCATTGATGCCAATGGTTTGATTGATTGATGTCAAAGGATTGATGTTAAGTGATTAAATGATTGATTGATGTAAATGGATTGATTGATAGGATTGATTGATTGATGATTGATGAACAATGTATATGTATTGTCCTTGATGAGAATGATATATGTCAAGTGGAAACCAATCGATGAATATGGATCAATAAGTTATCATTGATATGATGCATAGATGAAGATGGATCAATGAGTTGTCATTGATACATGATGAAGATGGATTCTTTGATATATGATGCATAGTTTATTTGATGTAAATATGACTCATTATTTTCTTGTCATGATTGATAAGAAGTACAAATGGATGAACTCCAAAGTGGTCCCATTATGGTGAAAGCCCTCACGGGAAGACGCTTTGCGGTTGAGTTGTGGTTGAGAGAACCCATGCTTGTATGTGGAATAATGAGATGAAGATCAATGAGTTTGTGGGTGAATTTATCCTAGATAGATAGTGCTTGTCATGCCATTATCGGTGGTATGTGGAACGTCACATAACTCCTCATTTTTTGAGATTTATGGAATTACAAAGTTAAAGGACCCTGATATGATGGCTTGAAGCCCCATAACGTCAAAGAAGTCAAAGTGTTTGAGAAGAAGAAATTACTATTTAAAGTGAAGTGACAAAAACGAGAATGATTATTTAAATATTAAAGTAAATTGACAAAATCGAGGAGGAATATTTAAATGATAAAGTAATGGAGAACTTTCTATTTATGGAAAGTGGTTAGCCCTAAAATGAGGAAAATAGGTTAAGTGACCTAGAAATGGGTTAAGTGAACTAGAAGCGAGTTAAGTGATCTAGAATATGAAGAGTATAAATAAGAGGCTAGGGTCTCTTGTGATAAGTACAACATTTTTGGGGTGTATCTCTTGTGTCTACCTCTTGAGCATGATTGAAGATATATTCTGAGAAAGAGAGTGTGAGGAGGATCTAAGGGATGCATGAAAGTTTCGGCAACGTCTGAGATCTTGACGAAAAACGGTTTGGAGCTTTAGAAACCCTAGTTTCTGAGGTATATGCGGGATGTAATGGACCAGGGAACGTACACATGCGTGTATGAGGACAAGGCATGTACAGTGGATAAAATCATGGAGATTTGTGTTTGAGATGATGACTGGCTATTGAAGACTAGATCAGGTTTGAGATCTACATTCTATGGACTCAGATCTATCACCGAGACTATCGTATGGTTACATTATTGTCTTGATGGACACTATTGATTGTTGTGTTGTGAATTCTTAGGGAATTCTTGGTATGGATGCTATGATGTGATTTATGTTGGTTGATGGAGTCAGCAGTAGTCTTGGGATTTGGTGGTGATATGATATCTATGGTACACTAGTTTCTTATACATGATTGAGTTAGCATTCATATTGATTGGTTGTAGAGAATGAGTAGATTATTGGAGAGATTGGATGTGTTGTGATTAGTTGTGGATAAAATTGAACAGTGAGAGACATAAGAGAATGTGATTGCAGGTTGCATAGGATCTAAGTATGTGAATCAAATCAAAACCCTAGTTTCTTAGAAGTATACACATGTTTCATTGTATACTAGCTGTGTACGTATGCGGGTCATAGTAAGCAAGGGCGCGTACACACGCAGGATGCACTACTGACAGGTCACGTACCTGTGACATATTGATATATGTGGAGGATTGTTGCCTCATCTCATTTGGTGCTAAGGATGTAAGTTGAGTCTTGCATATAGAGTTGGTGCTCTCGTAGAGTTGTACTCTATTCAGTTGTTGCTGATAAACCACAAGGATTGTAGTCTGTAATAAAAAGAAAATTGTACATAGTTCTTGTGTTATTTGTAAACCTTGTGGTAATCACTTATTGATGATTTATGTTGTTGATACATGCTGCTGATATATGTTCACATCTAACTGGTTATAAATGACAGTAATGAGTAGTGAGTAAATGTTGAATACTAACTAATGAAATTCATGTAAGAGGGAAGTTTTTGAAAAAGAGCCCCACACTCATTCACCCTCCCCTCTAAGTGTGGTAGGTGTGTCCAACAATCACAAGTTTAATTGGAACTATACCATTAAGAAAATGATAAATGGAGGGTGGAAAACTTATTATGGGTAGGGATAATTTTAAGGATGAAATTTTATCTCAAACTACAGAAACCTTGGTGAACCTTACTAGTCCTTAATATGCAAGCTATAAAATGTTTAGCGATATTTTTGTAAAAATATTCAAATTTCTAGGAATTTTATATATTTTCTATAAAATTTGGGCTATTTTAAAGGTAAAATAACTTTATTCCATAGAATTTGGGTGAATCACTTTTATAAAAAATGAAAATTGGAAAATCATTTTTTGGCAAAAAGTAGAGGAATTATCCTACGGGCAATATATAGCCCCTAAAAGTTTCCTTGATTGTGGGTTTGAAAATAATTGTAAATTAGCAGACCTTTGGCTATGGGATAAGAAAAAGACACTCTTTTAGACTTTTGTCACTCCTACTATATTATATGGATAAAGTGGATCCAAAATAATATTTTAACTTATAATATCAAAATTAAAGGCAATACACCCTATCTTATCTTCCTCATAGAATCAACAGTTGTACCCATTGAGAGAACAACTATGATTAGGTAATTAATGTACAAGAAAAATATAAGAAAAATGGATGACAAGAGGCACCCAAAAATTGCTTCATAATCTAGTCAAAATCACCAACATTTCAAGTTGGGATGGCATAATGATGCTAATCTTTGGCTAAATCATTGGGAAATAAAAGAAGAATTTATTCTGCACATGATATTTAGAATATTGTTAAATCTAAATTTAAGGAGAATGTATGGTGCGATACAGAGTTAGAGGATAAAAGAAATTTAAGATATTATAAGGAGTTGGTTAACCCTAATATTGAAGATTGAAAGTATCTCTATGTTTTGACTAAATCAATATTGCTAAAATGAGAACTAATTCTCATGAGCTACATAGTGAAACTCGGCGTTGGAAAATTCCCAAAACACTATTGCATGAAAGAATATGCCACATTTGTGACACCAAGAGCCTTGAATATGAAAAGAAGTTTGTCCTAGAGTGCACTACATATACTCCAAATTCGATCTGAATTTCAAAATATTTGTCATGATACCAACCTTCGTAACCTTGTAAGTCATTAAAATTACAATTATTTTGGAATGATTCTCCTAATACTTTTCAAGCATCGAAATAACATTTCAAATAAATCCAAGTAATATGTTTCCTTTATTAATATCAGATAGACCAATTTTAGTCTCATTGAACGTTAACCATCATCATCATCGTCATCGTTGTCATCATCATCATCATCATCATCATCATGTGTGTGTGTGTGTGTCCCTCGTACTAGGATGTGTAAAGAATATTTCACCATAAGAAGCGTTTTTTTACTTTCAATTTATTTATATGCACTAACAAACAAGGGAATCTCATACAAACATTGTCCCACAAACAAGGGGTTCTAATACACCAATTTGGTACATTACACACACACACACATATATTTATGTGTGTGTGTGTGTGTGTGGAAGGTCACGACTAAGCCAAAAACCAAATTGGTCTATGCCCCCCCCCCTTGTTTGTGGGACAAGGGATCCCCTCTACGCAACGATTTGACTGCTAAAGTCTACAGAGATGTACATACCCTACCCCCTCTCAATTTTAACTTGAAATTTCTTATGGTTAAATAATTTTAATGGTGTTATGCAAGAGATGTGTAATTCTTTCCATGCGCAACATGGAACACGTGCCATAAATAAATATTAAGATGTGAAAAATTCCTGTCGACAAAATAAATATTTCACAATATTTATGTAAGAAAAACACATTTTTAAACATACAACATCATACTAAACATATCAAACTAAACACAATAAACATTTCACAAGATACATATAAAACTAGAAAAAATCACATTAATAATATTAATGTGTTTGAATACACCAATAGGCATATATTTAGCACATTAATAATGTTTTTTTCCTATAGTATGGGATAAATATAGGCCTATCACGATATGGTGCATAAAGATATGTTCAATAAATAATATTAATATGAAATATAAATATATATTATTATAATTAATATAAATTGTTGTTTTTGTTGTTGTTGTTATATATTAATTAATATTATTGTTTACCATCTTGTTACCTTTAGGATCATAGTAGACGAGTTTCGCAATACTAAAACCAATATTTTTTGTTGTTTTGTTGACTTTCGAAAATATTTTGACATGGTTCCTAGGAAAAACCTTTGGAATAGGTTGGAAGAGACAAAATTTCCTCTTGAGTTGAGGGTTGTTGCAATAAGGATGTATGAGAATGTTATTGCTAATTTTAAAAATACTAAGGGCTGGTCAAAAGAGATTAACTACAATATTTGGGTGAAACAAGGTTGTCCCTTATCCCCTACCCTTTTTAGCATGTAAATTGACAAGTTAGAAGATTGCTTGGAAAAAGAAGGTTGTGTCAACCCTACTCTCATTGGTATAGTCATCAATATTCTTCTTTATATCAATGATATCATTCTTATGGAAAGGATTCCCCATGATATTGAAAACCAAGTAAGAATCCTCAAGGGTTTTTTCTCCAATATGGGTATGATTGTTAATAATGATAAGACTAAGGTTATGATTATTAAATCCAATAAGATCACTTATGATACCTTTGTATATGAAAAAAAAAATCTTCGAGGAAGTGACTTCATACAAATAGCTTTGAATTGATCTTCACCACAAGCTCAACTAGAATAATAACATTGAGAAAAGGATTATTAGGGGATGGAAAGCTTATTATGGGCTTGAAAACAATTGTAAATTAGTTGATCTTTGAAGCTGTGATAAAAATAAACTCCTCTACGTGACTCTTGTTACACCTATTATTGTTTATGGATGTGAATTCTGGGGGTGTAGTATCTCTCATGAATCTTGGAGAAATATAGAGAAAATAAAAATAATTTTGTAACCTATAATCTCAAATTAAAGGAAATATGCCCTATCATATCCTCCTCTTAGAAAAAAAGGCTCTCCCCCATTGAGAGCATGACTATGACTATATACCTAATGTATACGAACAAGTTAAACAACATGGAAGACAAGAGGATTCCTAAAATTGCTTCAAAATCGAGACGTAACCACCATCGACTCAAGTGAGGATGGCATAAATATTCTCGGTCTTGTATAAACTATTAGGGAATCATGGAAGACACCATTTTGCAAAACAAAGATACTATTAAAAAAATTATCAGATCAAAATTTAAGGAGAAAATGTGGTGTGATAAAGAGTTAGAGGAAAAAAGAAAATTAAGGTATCGTAAGGATGTAATCAACCCTAATCTAGAAGATCAAAATTGTCTATCTGTTTTTCCAATTGTAAAGAAAAAAATAAGCATTGCTAAGATAAGAACAAATTCCCATGAGCTCCATAGTGAAATTGGGCATTGGTTAATTCCTAAAACGCCATGGGTTGAAAGAGTGTGTCACCTTTGTGACACTAAGAAGGTTGAATATGAAAATCACTTTTTCTTAGATTGTCCATCCTATACCCAGATTGGATCTCATTTTCAAAATATTTGTCATACTACCAACCTTCCTAACCTCTTAACTCAACAAAACTATGGTGATCTTGGAAAGATTCTCTTAATGCTTTTTGAGCATAGAAACTAAATTCTAAAGAATCACAATTAATCACTTACCCTCTTAAGGTATGATAGACCAATTCGTTCTTAGTGGACGTTAATCATCATCATCATCATCATCATCATCACCATCATCATCATTATAATTAATACAAATATGTAACATCCCTCTCTTGCGAGCTGAGAAGACTTATTCTTTGAAGACACTTGCTCGCAAGTGATCTAGATTATTATGCTATTAAAACACTGATTTTGATTATGAAGCGTTATGGGTTGATGTCATGTTGTTTTGCTGCATTGACATAGACATGTGTTATTGACTCGGTTTTACTGAGTGTGAAGAATTTCGGACCTAAAGGGTTAAAAGGCATCGATGGAACCCCTTGGACTCTGGATCGAGTCAGGAAGTGAACTATTGGGGTTTGATTGTTTTATATGTGATATTAGTGCATCTGATTAGATGATATGATTATGGATATAGTTTTGACATGATTCATTGATGATGTAGGATGAGGATAGCTTGCCAATGAGACTCACATGTGGAGTATAGGGGTCACGCACAACTACCAGAGATGTTGAGGGAGAGGTGTGGACAACAGCCTTGCCACAAACTACTAGCACTCCCACCGTGGCTCGAACTATAGGTTAACGTTTAACTAGTTCAAGAGGACCCACGATGCAGTGAGGGCAGACTGCAATAGTCGCTCACAATGATTCTAAGGGGCATGCAATAAGGTGGGGGCCTTATTCCTTAGAGGCCCTTAGTCTTCCAAAAGTTCACCTGGCAGAGTATTGACTCCAACGGTTTTTTATGTCTACCAAGTTAGTCAAGAGGTTAGTTGCACACTTGGAGCACGTGGTGCGTCCTGAAGGGAACATCGTGCAAGAAAAATGGAAAGAGGTGAGTGGCACCCTTGGAGCACATAGTGCATCCTGAAGGGCCACGTCCCACAAGGGAAACAAATGAGGCGAGTGGAACCCTTTGAGCACCTAGTGCATCTTGAAGGGCACTTCCCGTTGTTAATGATAAACGAATGAACCTAGATGGACTTAGGATGAATAACGTGATAAGAACATTTTAAAACAATTTCCCTAATAAATTGTCCCCCAACACGAAAATTAAGGTCTAGGTCTAATCTTTGCTGTGGTAAAATTTTACCTTTTTATAATAATAATAATAATAATAATAAAATTAAAAATAAAAATAAACATATATAAAAATAATAAAATAAAATAAAATAAAATAAATAATAAAGATAATCTTCATTAACCTTGTTACAAGAAGGGGGTAAGTAATTAAAGTGTTTTATAAAAATATTTTGGGATAAAAACTTAAAAAGGGATATGATTGTTTTACTTTTATGCTAATTAAAAATTTAATTCATTAAAAAAAAGGGGGAAGAAGGGTAAGTTTCTGCACATGACTTTTTGAGTTTAATTAATAAGGGAAAAAGGTGAAATCTAATATAATTAGGAAACTAGGAAAAACATAAACCTTAAAAGAAATTGGAAACACTAGGAAAAAATAGTTAGTCCAACTTAATAAGGTATCTACCATTTAAGAACATTCTAATTTAAATTGAACTAGCAAATTAATAATGGGGAAAGTCATTAAAACCTATAAGGGATTTTGTGGACACCTCAGAGCGATTCTAGGAGTGACTCTAGGTGAGTGAGGGAATAAGGGTAATTAATTAATTAAAGAAATTAATTTATGGAGGAATGAAAGGGATGGGTGACACTTGTACATGGAGGATTTTTAGGAATTAATTTATTAAACATTAATTTAAAAGGGATTTTGGGAAGATAAAGGAGTTCAAAACTCTATATAATGGACGGAGGACAAGGATGAAGGATATCTTCTATTTGCATAATGTTACGCTACAAAAATCTATACTTGACTGAATTATCTTGTGGGAGTTGGGATACTCAACTTGGTGAGGAGTGGTAGCTCGGCCTTGCGAGGCGAGCTGGGAGCTAGTTGATTCTTGGTTAGTGTGTGTGGCCCCTTTGTGGCTCGGGGGGATAAGGGGGAAGAAGAGTACCCCTAGAATTTGTGGGGAGGTACTAATGAAGTCTTGTCAGTGGGCAGGAGGTAGTTTCACAGAGCGCACGTGACATCAACTCAGAGCAGGCGATCAGGCAATGATACACTTTCTTTATTTTTGCATGATAAATTGTAGTAGGATTTATGCTTTGGATATGCATGTTTAATTGGGTAAGTAAATTGATTGGCTTAGCGTTCTAGTTGATGAATTAATTTTTCCATAGTCTATGGCTCAATGATTGATTGACTCCCATGGCCTTTGATTGCTGGCATGTCTTGACTGCTCTGGGTGTATTGATTAATGAAGATTGTGGTTTCTTTTTCCTTTCATCCCTAGCTCATCAGTCCTCGCCTGAGTAGTCGGCCAGGAGCCTGATCTATGGTCGTCGCTTTGGCGTTAATATACATATGAATCTCAATGCCCTACTTTTCTGTGCATGGATGATGAGCGATGGACATTCATGTCAGCTGTCTACCTCCGTTATCGTCCTTGGATGATTTTTTGACTTGCGTCTTCTAGCAAAGACCTCTGCGTATGGATTATCTTGCGTCCTTGTTGGTTTTTCTCTATGCCTTGACTAAAAGAATCCCTGTGATCATTTCAATGACTTTTCCCATCAGATATTTGCATTTTTCTTACTGTTGTTTGTATTGTATTGGTTTCTGGCAATGGAAAAATGATTTGATTCCCTATCTGCATTTTTATATTTGGTATTCTGGAAATGGAAAAACGATTTGATTTCTTGTCTGCATTTTTGTATTGGTATCCTGGAAATGGAAAAATGTTTTTATTTGTTATTCCTGTCTATGTTGTATTGGTATTCAAGCAATGGAAAAATGAATTGATTTCAAGTCTTCATTTTTGCATTGTTATCCTGGAAGGGAAAAAACATTTTTATTTGTTACTCCTATCTGCATTATATTGGTATTTTGGCAATGGAAAAACGAATTGATTTCATGTCTGCATTTTTGTATTGGTATCCTGGAATGGAAAAACGTTTTTATCTGTTATTCATGTCTGCGTTGTATTGGTATTCTGGCAATGGAAAAATGATTTGATTCCTTGTCTACATTTTTATATTTGGTATCCTGGAAATGGAAAAATGTTTTTTTTGTGATATTCATGTCTGCGTTGTATTGGTATCCTGGCAATGGAAAAATGAAATCATTTCCCTTTTTTCGTTTTATAATTGGTATCCTAGTAAGGGAAGGGCGTTTTGGTCATTCATGTATGCGTTTGCATTTTGCATCCGGGCAATGAAAAAGGGAAACCATGATTTTTACATTTAAAACATGTCTGAGATTGTCGTTGAAGTGCCCACATTTTTTCTTTTAAAAGTTGTCACAGATTGTCGTTAAATGCCCACGTTTTTGCTTTTAAAAGTTGACAGAGATTGCTGCTGAATTCCCACATTTTTTCTTTTAAAATTTGACAGACATTGTTGTTGAAATGCCCACATTTTTTCTTTTAAAAGTTGACTGAGATTGTTGTTTAAATTCCCACGATTTTGCTTTTAAAATAAGACCGAGATCGTTGTTTAACTGCCCACGATTTTTCTTTTAAAATGAGAATGAGATTGTTGTTTAAATGCCCATGATTTTTCCTTTAAAATGAGGCCGATATTGTTGTTTAAATGCCCATGTTTTGCCTATTTAATGTGATTAGGTTTGATGTAAATAACCACAGAATTGCCCAAAAATAAATTGACTGATTTCGTTGTTCAAGGGACATGAATTTGCTATTTAGAATGTTGAATGCGTTGATTGTTGAATGACCACAAGTTGATCCTTCTGCAGTTTGTATTGTCTTCTTATTCTCCTTCAATTTGAGTGTACCCAACCTTCTCACTGCCAAACATTAATTGCTACAACCATGTTATTGGTCAAATTAATTGCTATGTAACTTCCATGTTAATTGCCAGGCTAATTGCTACAACAATTGCAAAGGACAACAAATTCCTTCTTAATATTAATTTCCACAGCGATGTCAATTACTACAACAATGTTAACAGTCAATAGTTCCCTTCTCAATGTTATAGACAACTAGTTATTTTTGGTATGGATATCTTAGATAGACGACCTGTGTAATCTAATTGATTAAAAGTGTGATATTGTAGCATTTTACATTGATGTGGCTAATGTAGTTATATATTTTCATTTGATAGTTAGATGGTAATTTTGGGGATTACTTAGAATTAATCTTTTAGATGGTGATTAATGGTTAAATGAGTTTAGGAGTATTGACCAAAGTATAGATTAATCTTGCTAAATACAATTGTAGTTAATGATTAAATAATAATGCAGCATTGCCGAACTGATTCGTAATTGAGGTTATTTCGATTGAAATTAATGCTTGATTGTATTGTAGAATTGTCGATTAATTTGAAGGTGATGTTATTTAGATTTAAAGTAACGGCTATGGTGTAAAGTATAATGGCTGATTGGATTGTATTAATTGTTAATAAGTTGATAAGTTAAAGACTAAATTATAATTTAGACTTGCTAAATTTCGATGGATACTCAATGTCAAAAAAAAATTGTAGTTGTTGACAAGTTTAGACTTGATGAATCGGTCAGGTGGTTTACGAAGCCATGACTTCCCTGGTAGTCATCCTCTTGTGTCTCGTCGACCTTTTATGTGGGGTGTGGGTATAGTCTCCCTGTCAGTATTCGACTCCTACCGCATCTGAGGTTTCTAGAGTCCTTGGTCCAGATAGGATGTGTTGCACCAAGGTTATTGACGCGTCTATCACCTGGGGACGACATGATTCCTGATGAGGGGATCATGGCACGCCATATTTGGATAACAGTGAATGATAAATTGGCTAGATTCAGTTCCTTTTGTGTGAGTGTTGTCGAGCATTGTAAGTTTGTTTTTGCGCATGGGTTGAACTCCTTCAGGTATTTGGTTCACACACCTTGAGGTTCTAGTCTTTGTTCGTCAACGTCATTGTGATGGGAGAGGGATGTTTTCCCTTGGCTTGTATGGGTGGTCCTGTTGTGTCGGGCGGGTAGTCATTTCTCCTTGTTTTAACGCATGTTTCACACCGTTTCTCTTGTGGTAGTGCGTTGAGTGATAGTTGCATGTTGCCTAGACTGCATGCTTACGTTCGTCGTTAGTGGTGAGGTAAACTATTGTCATCATCGCCTTCTTTCCCTAAGAAAAATAAAAAATAATAATTGCACTTATGCTTCTCTTTTAGTCGTAATGAAGGGGTCATTACATATGGTATCAAAGTGGGTTCAACCCGCGACTTCTGATCACTACAACTTTCGCTGATATGATTGATTATAATGTTGCTAAATAAGTTGACTTCTAATCATGTAGGTAATCATGGTTAGAGGATGCCACAGAGGCAGACGATGTGGTGCTAGGGGAGGAGGTGTGATGCCTCCAATAACATCCACACCTGAGGGGTCTAACCCCCAGGGAGATGAATAGGTTCTCGGGCAGGAGCATATAATAGTAGGTGACGTGGTCGGAATGATGAGATCTTTTCAACTCATGTCTAAGCCACTGATCAGCCATTTGGACAGAGATGAGGTCAGAGAGTCAGCACCCCCTGAGGGTCCATCGTGCACTCCAGTTAGTACTGGTAGCATTTACCATGAGCTCAATAAGGTAAAATTTCCTGAGTTCTTTTGTGCCTCGGACGGTGCAGCCGCCGAGGCATGGTTGGGGAATATGGTGATGTGCTTTACACTTCGCGACTATACCTCCAACATGAAGGTCCACATGGCGATCTTTCAATAGAAGGGGAGTGCTCTTCTATGGTGGAAGACACTCCTACCGCAACTTAACATGGTCGTCGAAGACGTGTCATGGGAACTTTTCAAGGAATGGTTCCAAGAGAGGTACCTATCATAGGAATTCATCGAGCGTCAACTCAAAAGATTCAACGCCTTACGATAGGGCGGTCATATGGTGCTCGAGTACGAGGCTCATTTATGGAGCTCCTTCCGTATGCTCCACACCTTAATACTGATAAAATTAAGGTCAACAGGTTCGTGTTCGGCCTTATTGGCAACTTACGTGCAAAGGTTAGGATTCTGATAGCAGAGGAGGATCTTATCAGTTGGGGTCAGAGTAGGACTCTAGCGAGACTAGAAGGGCAGGTTTCATCTAGTCCACAGCATCATCAGACACCATTCATACATAAATCGAGATATCGTGGTTTCCAGACGAGATCCACTTTCACTACACCTCAGTGACTAGTGCCTCAACAACAAACACCTTATCGGGGACAACATCATCAACAACAATGTTGACTACAACAACAAAATTTTAGGCATGTTCCGTAGAATGGAACAAAATTCCAGGCCGGTAGGCCGTCATCTTCTACTTTGGGTACCAGGAGTACTGGACTGAAGAAGGGTTGTTGGACATGTGGGGAGCCACACTACCAACGCGACTGCCCAGTGGAGAGGACTAGAGAATTTGGATTAGATGGACCCACTATCGTGGAAGATATGGGCAAGGCCCATTGGATTCATGCAGTGGTGAATAATCGCTAGGCCAAGCACCATTCGACTGTGCTCGAGACATCAGGTATCGTCGTTGACTAGACCCTTAGCATTTTGATAGATCTCGATGCTACGAAGAGTTTCGTTTCTGGTGCAGCGCTAAAAAGGATTAAGGTAAAGGAAGTCCAATGGGATAAGTTTATCTTCATAGAGATGGCTTCGGGAGCCAAACAAAAGGTTAGAGGAAAAGTTATGGGTTGCACCCTTAACCTGGAAGAGTTTGTCACTAGGACCAACATGTATGTCATGATCTTAGGATCTTATGATGTTGTGATTCCTATGGTCTGGTTGGAATCGCATGAGGTGATACTCAACTGTAAGATGAAATGGTTGAGCTTGGTCGATGACGAGGGAAAAAGACGTGTGATTGTAGGTCAGAACCAGGGATTTTCCTTGAGGTTCATCTCTTCCTTGCAGCTACGGAACAACATGCGCAAGGGGTGAAAGATTTATGCGATCCTTGCGTTAAACGAGAAGGGAGTAGAGGAAGTTTTAGAACACCTTCCGGTGGTGAGAGAGTTTGTAGACATATTTTCGGAGGAGTTACTTGGGATGTATTTAGAGAGGGAATTGGAGTTTACTAGAGACCTAAAACCGAGGACTGAACCAATAGCTAGAACGCTTTATTGGATGTCGACCCCGTAGTTACAAAAGTTGAGAATGCAGTTGAAAGAATTGCTGGACCTGGAACTGATACGTACAAGTGTGTCACCGTGGGGTGTGCCTGTTATTTTCATACGAAAGAAGCATGGGTTGTGGAGGCTCTGCATTGACTACCGTCATTTGAACAAGGAAACGATCAAGAATCAATATCTGTTGCCGATGATCGATGATCTGTTCGATCAAATGAAGGGCACGGTGGCATTCTCAAAGATCGACTTGCGATCAAGATACCACCAGTTACAGATTAAGGAGGATGATTTCCCTAAGGCTTCCTTTAAGACGAGATTTGGACATTATTAGTTTACTATTTTACGGTTGGACTGATGAGCGCCCCATGGGTATTCATGAGTTTGATGGACGAGGTGTTCCATGAGTATTTGGACAAGTTCGTCCAAGTATTCATTGACAATATTTTGATTTACTCTCGGATGACGAAGGAGCATAAAGAGCACTTGCGCTTGGTACTACAGTGTTTGCGAGAGCACAAATTGTATGGGAAGTTTTCCAAATGCTCATTTTATCAGTCAACGATTTACTACTTGGGGCATGTCATATCCGGTGAAGGTATCGTCATGGATCCAGCAAAGGTCGAGGCTATTATGGAATGGCCTACGCTGACGACTGTTTCGTGAGTGCATAGCTTCATGGTTTTAGAAGGATACTATCGATGGTTCATCGAGGGATTTTCAAAGATAGCAAATCTGATCACGGAATTGCAGAAGAAAAATAAGAAGTTTCTTTGGACCGAGAAATGCGGGGAAGAATTTCGGAGGCTCAAGGACCTGTTAACAACAACACCAATACTAAAGGTCCTTGAAATGGATGCGAACTTTTTGGTATGCACTAATGCATCCAAGGAAGGCTTAGGCAGAGTCTTGATGCAATACATATGACTGATCTCTTACATATCGAGGAAACTAAGAAGGCATGAGGAGAACTACGCAACACACGATTTGGAGTTGTTAGCCATCATATATGCCTTGAAGGTTTGGAGACACTACCTTGTTGGACTAAAATTTGAACTAAAGACTGACTATTGTGGACTACAACACATATTTGCGCAAAGTGACCTTAACACGCGACAATGACGTTGGTCAAAATTTCTTAGCGAGTATGACTTTGATATTAATTACATAAAAGGAACAGTGAACCGAGTGGCAGATGCATTGATTCGGAGACCATGCATCTTTTTGGTGTTTCCTCTTCAGATGAATCTATGTGAAAATATTCTAACTTTATAGCATGACGATGACTGGTACAAAGAGGTCGAGGGTTTTATCGGACAAAATGCAATGATGGTACCAAGATTTGAAGGATTTAAGTTTGACGACGATGGATTACCGAGGTTTAAAAATCAGATTTACATACCACTGAATGACAAGTTGAGGAGTTTGATCCTAAAGGAGGCTCATAAAGCAGTTACATGGCTCACCCAAGAGTCATGAAGATGAGGGACGACCTTAAACCCTTATTCTTCTGGAAGAGAATGAAGGTATATATAGTCAACTATGTGGCCAAATGTCTAGAATGTCAATAGGTAAAGGCTGAACATAGACATTCAACAGAATTACTACAGCCATGCGGTATTCCATAATCGAAATGGGAGGTTATTTCAATGGATTTTATTGTTCGATTTCCACTGATGGCAAGGAGACACGACTCGATTTTCGTAGTAGTAGAAACTCTGACGAAGAGTGATCACTTTATTCCTGTGCATACAATGTATTAGGAACCTAACATAGCTAGAGTTTTCATCAGTGATATTTTGAGGTTGCATGGCATGCCTAAGAGGATTATATCTAATCGAGGATCAATGTTTACTAAATGATTTTTGACGAGTTTCCAAGAGGCCTTGGGAACCCAACTTAACTTCAGTAAGGTGTATCACCAGGAGACTGATGGGCAAACCGAAAAAATGAGCCAAACCTTTGAGGACATGTTGAGAATGTACATGTGAACCAACAAAAGTGTTGGGAATAATTCTTTCCCTTGGTGGAATTCGCTTATAAAAACAATGACTAAAGAACCATTAAGATGGTGCCTTTTGATTTTCTTTACGGGAAACTGTGTCAGACACCTTTGAGTTGGGATTGACTTGAGGATAGGGTCCTGGTGGGACCAGAAGCGATCCAAGAAATGGAAGAGAAAATGAAAACACTAAGACAAAGGATTAAAGAAGAACATGATCGACAGGAGAGTTATGTCGATGGGCACCGTGTCGATCGTAGTTATGAGGTCGACAATCAAGTATTCATGTGGGTTAAACCGCATAAGGGTTCGATCAAGCTTGGAAAGGGAGCTAAACTCTCTCCTAGGTTCGTTGGAACTTTAGAGATAGTGGAGAGAAAGGGGACCATGGCCTATTGACTAGCCTTGCCTGAATCTTTGACGCATATGCATGATGCTTTTCACGTATCTATTTTGAGACATTATATTAGTGATCCTACACATGTTATTGACATGAGTTCCTTGCAGGTATCGGATGAGGGCGCTCTCACGACTGAGCCAATATGCATCCTGTATCATCGTGTTCGACAACTACGATGTTAAACAGTAGATCCAGTCAAGGTCTAATGGGACAACCATAGTAAGCACTCGACGACCTGGGAGGACGCATATGATATGCACCAACAGTTTCCATTTTTGTTTGATAGATAGACTTATGATACTGTGATACACATTATTTCGACACTTATATTGTGAAACTTTTGGACTAATTTTAGACCAAGAGGGGGTGTATGTAACATCCCACTCTTCTGCACTGAGTGAACTTATTCTTTGAGGACACTTGCTCTCAAGTGATCCAGATTATTATGATATTAAAACATTGAATTTTATTATGAGGCGTTATGGGTTGATGTCATGTTGTTTTCAAGCATTCACATAACAGGTGCTATTGACTCGATTTTACCGAGTGTGCAGTATTTTAGACCTTGAGGGTGCAGAGACATCGATGGAATCCCTTGGACTTCAGATCGAGTCGGGGAGTGAACTATTGGGGTTTGATTTTTTTGTATGTGATATCAGTGCATATGATTAGACGATATGATTATGGATATATTTCTGACATGTTTCGTTGATGATGCAAGCTAATGATAGCTTGGCGACCAGACTCACATGTGGAGTAGAGGGGTCACACACGACTACTAGAGATGTTGAGGGAGAGGTGTGGACAACAACCCTGCACATCCTACTAGAAATATAGATGTGGCTTGAACTATAGGTTAACGTTTACCTATTTCGAGAGGGCCCACGATGTCATGAGGGCAGATTGTGATAATCAGTCACGATGATTCTAAGGGGCACACAATAAGGCAGGGGCCTTATTCCTTAGAGGCCCTTAGTCTCCCACAAGATCACCTAGCGGAGTATTGACTCCAGGTTTTTTTTTATGTTTACCAAGTCATTCAAGAGGCAAGTGGCACCCTTGGAGCACATGGTGCGTCCTGAAGGGCATGTCACGCAAGAAAAATGGAAAGAGGCGAGTGGCACCCTTGGAGCACGTAGTGCGTCGTGAAGGGGCACGTCGTTCAAGCGAAACATATGAGGTGAGTGGCACCCTTGGAGAACCTATTGCGTCTTGAAGGGAACATCACATTGTTAATGATAAATGAATGAACCTACATGGCCTTAGGATGAATAACGTGATAAGAAATTTTTAAAACAATTTCCCTAATAAATTGTCACCCAAAACAAAAATTAAGGTCTGGGTCTAACCTTTGTTGGTGGTAAAATTTTACCTTTCTATAAAATAATATTAATAATAATAATAAAAACAAAAAGAAACATATATAAAAATATATATATAATAATAAATATAATCTTCATTAACCTTGTGACAAGAAGGGGGTAAGCATTTAAAGTGTTTTATAAATACATTTTGGGATAAAAACTTTAAAAGGGGAATGATTGTTTTACTTTTATGCTAATTAAAAATTTAATTCATTAGAAAAAGGGGGAAGAATGGTAAGTTTATGCACATGCCTTTTTGAGTTTAATTAAAAAGGGAAAAAGGGGAAATCTCAAATAATTAGGAAACTAGGAAAAACGAAAATCTTAAAAGAAAGGGGAAACACTAGGAAAAAGAAGTTAGTCCAACTTAGTAAGGTATCTACCATTTAAGAAATTTCTAATTTAAACTAAACTAGAAAATTAATAATGGGGAAAGTCATTAAAACCTGTAAAGGAATTTGGGGACACCTAGGAGCGATTCTAGGAGTGACTCTAGGTGGGTGAGGGAATAAGGGTAATTAATTAATTAAAGAAATCAATTTATGGTGGAATGAAGGGGATGGGTGACACTTGTACGTGGAGGATTTTTAGGAATTAATTTATTAAACATTAATTTAAATGGGATTTTGGGAAGGTAAAGGAGTTTGAAACTCTATATAATGGAGGGAGGAGGAGGAATGATATCTTTTGTTT